>JAFBJY010000231.1:0-19388 GCA_016801885.1 Toxotes chatareus | reverse complement strand
AGGACAGGGAGTTATTCACGGAGGAGGAGGAGTCCAGCATGGAGGAGGAAGTGGCTCAGGAGGAAGGGGCGCAGGGCAGTACCAATGCTGCAGGGGCGCAGGCTGGCGCGGCTCAGGCACCGGTGGAGAAGGAGGCAGGTGGGGAACTCCGCCCTCCTCCCGGGAGGAGGGAGCTCCCAACGTGGGCTTTGCTCCCGAGCGGGCAGGGGGGGGCTTTCGACAGAGGGCCCTGCCCTGGACCTCGAGGCTGACAGGCCGAAAGGTGCGCCGGACAACGGTAGCGCAGGGGTCAGGATGCCGGCAGCTGTGGATGGGGGCGGTAGACCCTGCCCGGAGGCTGCCAGGAGTGGAGGGGATACACGCCTAGGGTCCAGTCTGGACGACGCTTGCCCTGAATTAGTCTCTCAAACAGAGAGCACTATATCAGACGATGGCTTCCTCAAACCCGCCTGTCGCTCTAGCGCCCCCTGCTCGCCCGACAGGGCGAGGGCAAAGGAGAGTGTGCCTGGACCCTCCTTCCTGGGCCACAAACACGCCTCCTCCGACTGGGACTTAGAAAGGGATGTGGGACATAAACTACAACACAGAAAGAAAACACAGGACAGTAAACCGGGAGAGTAACAAGGAGAAGAAAGTGACTAAAGCAAGAGATAAGCAAATGAAACCAGCTGTACTATTTCTCATTATGATCACAATAGTTTCACTAAACATCAGGGGGGTAAAGGCAATAGAAAAAATCAAGGACATTTTAAATAACACATACGCAGAGATTCTCTGCCTGCAGGAGGTGCGCGATGGAGCTCTGACCTGCTGGGGACTGTCCAGAAGCACTGGGAGGGGACATCTTTTACACCCCTGGACCCTCTTACGGGCAGGCGAGCGATTCTGTGCAAAAACGGGCCTCCCTTGCGATGTGTCCTGCGTGCACACTGACGGCGAGGGCCGGCTGGTCGTGGTGGATCTGGGGAGGGACAGAGGAAAGCTAAGAATCATGAATATATACGGAAGTAACGACGAAATAGAAAGGAAGGAATTTATCAGGAAAAAGTTAAGTAAATGGATAACTGGGAAATGCATGTTGGTGGGAGATTTTAATATTATTTTAACAGCAAACGACACTTCAAACAAAAACACATTAAAAAAAACGACGTAAGCAGACAAGAACTCACCCACTTAATGTCAACCCGAACCTCACAGACATTTGGAGAGCACTCAACCCGGACACCAAGGACTACTCCAGGAGGCAGATAGTCAGAGGGGAGCTGAGGCAGTCACAAGATAGACCTGGCCCTGCTATCTCCTGGGCGGTCCATATTGTACATACGGTGAAATATATATAGAAACAGATGGAGCGACCACTCGCTTCTCCAGATTCAAGTACAGATGGCAGGCAGGCCCAGGAACGGGGGCTGTGGATTTTAAACAATAGCATTTTAAAGGATGAAACATTCACAAACAAAACAAGGAACTTCTTAATGGGTATACGAGAGAGAAATGATAGAAAATGATGACTTACATCATGATGGTGGGAGGGAATAAAAGAAAGAATTAAGAAAATGTGCATAAGATACTGTAAAAGGAGGAAGTGGGAGGAAAAACAGGAGGAGGAGAGAAACTGTTAGAAATAATCCAGATAGAACAGAGAAAAATGGAAAACGATCCAAAAAGAGACATAACAGCACTGTCAGTAGCTCAGTCAAAACTACACAACATAACAGTAACTAAATGTAAAGCAGCAGCGATCAGGGCAAAAGCAGAGTGGGCATGGAGAAACAGAAACAACAGAAGACATACATACAGGAGATAACCAATAAAGAAGGGAAAGTAGTGAGGGAGCTGGATGAGGTGCTTTTAGCAGCACAAGAGTTCTACAAAGAACTATTCACAAGCCAAAATATAAACAATAAAAAAATGGAGGAGAACATAGCTCACCTCAGCAAAAAACTGGACCAAACAGACAAGGACATATGTGACTCCGACCTCACCCTTCAACAGCTCATAACAGCCATAGAGGGTCTGAACAACAATAAAAGCCCGGGATGGGACGGCCTGACGGCCGAGTTCTACAAGGCCTTCAAATTACAGCTGGCCCCCATCCTGCTGGCAGTCTACACACAGATAGAACACAATAGGAGAACGACCGAAAATTTTTCAAAGGGGATAATAACATTAGTGTTTAAAAAGAAAGGGGAGGAAAACAAATTAGAAAACTACAGACCAATCAGCCTACTAAACACAGACTACAAAATTTTGGCTAAAACACTGGCAAACAGGTTAAAACAGGTGATAGAAGGGGTGGTGGGTCCTGGTCAGGCGTATGGCGTACCGGGGAGGGACACCTCTGACTCTGTCCTGGCCGTCAGAGCCCGTTAGGTGGAAAAGCTCATTTTTCGTGGCTTCTTGTGCTTGGATTTGTGGAGAAATCCAGATGATCAATGTCCCTATTCAACATTGGATTTGTTCGTGGCGTTTTAGCATGTATAAAGAGCCTGTTTATAGGGTTTGCCGTTGCTTACGGCCATACCACCCTGAGCACGCCCGATCTCGTCTGATCTCGGAAGCTAAGCAGGGTAGGGCCTGGTTAGTACTTGGATGGGAGACCGCCTGGGAATACCAGGTGCTGTAAGCCTTTTATCCCCATCTTTGAGAATGAAGCAAAACGCCATCCCTAGATCACTGTGTGTCTGAGCCGGTGTTGGATAAAAATGGACTTGTAGGTAATCAAAGATAGTAAGAAACTTTATCAGATGATGAGTAGTCAGAAAATTCTCGTTAGGTGGAAAAGCTCATTTTTCGTGGCTTCTTGTGCTTGGATTTGTGGAGAAATCCAGATGATCAATGTCCCTATTCAACATTGGATTTGTTCGTGGCGTTTTAGCACGTATAAAGAGCCTGTTTATAGGGTTTGCTGTTGCTTACGGCCATACCACCCTGAGCACGCCTGATCTCGTCTGATCTCGGAAGCTAAGCAGGGTAGGGCCTGGTTAGTACTTGGATGGGAGACCGCCTGGGAATACCAGGTGCTGTAAGCCTTTATCCCCATCTTTGAGAATGAAGCAAAACGCCATCCCTAGATCACTGTGTGTCTGAGCCGGTGTTGGATAAAAATGGACTTGTAGGTAATCAAAGATAGTAAGAAACTTTATCAGATGATGAGTAGTCAGAAAATTCTCGTTAGGTGGAAAAGCTCATTTTTCGTGGCTTCTTGTGCTTGGATTTGTGGAGAAATCCAGATGATCAATGTCCCTATTCAACATTGGATTTGTTCGTATGCTTTTAGCACGATAAACAGCGTGTTTATAGGGTTTGCCGTTGCTTACGGCCATACCACCCTGAGCACGCCCGATCTCGTCTGATCTCGGAAGCTAAGCAGGGTAGGGCCTGGTTAGTACTTGGATGGGAGACCGCCTGGGAATACCAGGTGCTGTAAGCCTTTTATCCCCATCTTTGAGAAACGCCATCCCTAGATCACTGTGTGTCTGAGCCGGTGTTGGATAAAAATGGACTTGTAGGTAATCAAAGATAGGAAGAAACTTTATCAGATGATGAGTAGTCAGAAAATTCTCGTTAGGTGGAAAAGCTCATTTTTCGTGGCTTCTTGTGCTTGGATTTGTGGAGAAATCCAGATGATCAATGTCCCTATTCAACATTGGATTTGTTCGTGGCGTTTTAGCATGTATAAACAGCCTGTTTATAGGGTTTGCCGTTGCTTACGGCCATACCACCCTGAACACGCCCGATTGGGAGTCAGGTGGTACGGAAAAGACAGAGAGCGCGAGCTTCGAGTGAGACACAGGAGACAGAGACGGAGACACTTTTTTTTTTTGGTTTTTGTTTTTTTATATTAGTGATCGTTTATTTTGTGTTATCAAAGTAGTAATTTTGTCGCTCCCCGCGGTCCTTAGACTGTCGGGGAGTAGTTTTTTTTGTTGGCTTTTTGTTTCCTTTTGCCACAATCATGGACAATCTAAAACCCAGCAGGATGGACACCTCAGGTGACAGACCCAGGAACGGACAAAGGACTACGGCCCAGGAAAATGGACAAAACTTAGAAGGCAACAGGATGGAAAATAAAGGAAGAGGGACGGAGGTAAGACAAAAAACACCACAAAATGAAGGAGGGATGGTTAGGAGGGGGACAGATGGCCAGCAAAACCCGAGGTCGGAGTCCATTAGCAAGAAACCTGAGGTGAGTTATGAACGAGAGCTGACAGTGCTGGTGGAACTAAAAGGGGAAGAAATAGTCTCTCCGGTGGAATTAATCAGACATACGCGCTTAATGTGCGGTAGTATCAATGCATGCAGGAGCACAGGACACAATAGATATGAAATTACAATGGGGAGGCGGCAGGAAAAAGTAAACTTTGGATGGGTTTAAGATCGGGAACACAATGGTGCAGGGGAGGGAGATATCCAACGATGAGCTGGTGGTGTCCTTCCTGGGCCTGCCTGCATATGTGACGGATCAGGAGATTCTAGAGAAGCTAGAGTCCTGGAAGGTGTCAGCGGTGTCTCCCATTAAAAGGAGGATGTGGCCGGGGACCAGGGTGGCGGATGGAACCCGCTTTGTTAAAGTAAAGTTTAACGAAACTGTTCAGTCCTTGCCATACTCGGCAAAATTCAATACGGCAGCAGGGCCAGAGTTTTTCCGGGTGATTCACGACCGGCAGGTCCGCGTCTGTCGGATCTGCATACAGCCGGGGCACATCGTGAGGGACTGCCTGGAATTTTTCTGTAATAAATGCGGGGTTCAGGGGCACTACGCCCGAGAGTGCACCAAAAGAGTACAGAAGTGTGCGGTCTGTTTTAATAAAATGGAAAATTGTATTTGTGGGGAAGAAAGTAATGATGAGGACAGGGAGTTATTCACGGAGGAGGAGGAGTCCAGCATGGAGGAGGAAGTGGCTCAGGAGGAAGGGGCGCAGGGCAGTACCAATGCTGCAGGGGCGCAGGCTGGCGCGGCTCAGGCACCGTGGAGAAGGAGGCAGGTGGGGAACTCCGCCCCCCTCCGCGGAGGAGGGAGCTCCCAACGTGGGCTTTGCTCCCGAGCGGGCAGGGGGGGCTCGCAGAGGGCCCTGCCCTGGACCTCGAGGCTGACAGGCCGAAAGGTGCGCCCGGACAACGGTAGCGCAGGGGTCAGGATGCCGGCAGCTGTGGATGGGGGCGGTAGACCCTGCCCGGAGGCTGCCAGGAGTGGAGGGGATACACGCCTAGGGTCCAGTCTGGACGACGCTTGCCCTGAATTAGTCTCTCAAACAGAGAGCACTATATCAGACGATGGCTTCCTCAAACCCGCCTGTCGCTTTAGCTGCGCCCCCCTGCTCACGACAGGGCGAGGGCAAAGGAGAGTGTGCCGACCCTCCTTCCTGGGCCACAAACACGTCTCCTCCGACTCGGACTTAGAAAGGGATGTGGGACATAAACTACAACACAGAAAGAAAACACAGGACAGTAAACCGGGAGAGTAACAAGGAGAAGAAAGTGACTAAAGCAAGAGATAAGCAAATGAAACCAGCTGTACTATTTCTCATTATGATCACAATAGTTTCACTAAACATCAGGGGGGTAAAGGCAATAGAAAAAATCAAGGACATTTTAAATAACACATACGCAGAGATTCTCTGCCTGCAGGAGGTGCGATGGAGCTCTGACCTGCTGGGGACTGTCCAGAAGCACTGGGGAGGGGACATCTTTTACACCCCTGGACCCTCTTTACGGGCAGGCGCAGCGATTCTGTGCAAAACGGGCCTCCCTTGCGATGTGTCCTGCGTGCACACTGACGGCGAGGGCCGGCTGGTCGTGGTGGATCTGGGGAGGGACAGAGGAAAGCTAAGAATCATGAATATATACGGAAGTAACGACGAAATAGAAAGGAAGGAATTTATCAGGAAAAAGTTAAGTAAATGGATAACTGGGAAATGCATGTTGGTGGGAGATTTTAATATTATTTTAACAGCAAACGACACTTCAAACAAAAACACATTAAAAAACGACGTAAGCAGACAAGAACTCACCCACTTAATGTCAACCCGGAACCTCACAGACATTTGGAGAGCACTCAACCCGGACACCAAGGACTACTCCAGGAGGCAGATAGTCAGAGGGGAGCTGAGGCAGTCACAAGATAGACCTGGCCCTGCTATCTCCTGGGGCGGTCCATATTGTACATACGGTGAAATATATACAGAACAGATGGAGCGACCACTGCTTCTCCAGATTCAAGTACAGATGGCAGGCAGGCCCAGGAACGGGGGGCTGTGGATTTTAAACAATAGCATTTTAAAGGATGAAACATTCACAAACAAAACAAGGAACTTCTTAATGGGTATACGAGAGGAAATGATAGAAAATGATGACTTACCGCGATGGTGGGAGGGAATAAAAGAAAGAATTAAGAAAATGTGCATAAGATACTGTAAAAGGAGGAAGTGGGAGGAAAAACAGGAGGAGAGGGAACTGTTAGAAATAATCCAGATAGAACAGAGAAAAATGGAAAACGATCCAAAAAGAGACATAACAGCACTGTCAGTAGCTCAGTCAAAACTACACAACATAACAGTAACTAAATGTAAAGCAGCAGCGATCAGGGCAAAAGCAGAGTATTTAATAGAGGGGGAAAAATCCACAGCCTACTTTCTGGGCATGGAGAAACAGAAACAACAGAAGACATACATACAGGAGATAACCAATAAAGAAGGGAAAGTAGTGAGGGAGCTGGATGAGGTGCTTTTAGCAGCACAAGAGTTCTACAAAGAACTATTCACAAGCCAAAATATAAACAGAAAAAAAAAAAAGGGGGGCACAAAACAATGGGAAAAGAAAGGGGGGGGGGAAAAAAAGACATTGGGGCATAGGGCAAAAGAACAAAAAACAAAAGGGGTGGGAGAAAGAAATTAAAAAAATGGGGGTTTTTGAAAGGGGGAAGGGAAAAACAAGGGGGGGGGAAGAAATGGGGGGAAAAAAAAAGAACTGGGGTACAGAAAAAAAAAGTTTTTTCCCCCGAGGGAAAAAGGGAAAGCAGTTCCTTTGGGCCCCCGTAAAACCCGTGGGCTTTGTCTGTTTCCCAAAGGAAAAAACCAAAAAACAAAATTTTGGGGGGGAAGAAAAACCCCCCCCACCGCTGACAAAAACAAAAAGGGTGTTTCCAGCCCGGTTGCATAAGGTCAAAGTGGACAAAACCCTCCCAAAATGGGGCAATTTTCCCCCGACAGGCCCCCTTGGGCCGGGCCTTTTCCAAAACCCCGGGGGGGGGGCTTGGGGAGGGGGGTTGCAGGTGGGGGATTAGGCCCCTGTTAGCGGGGGGCCCCTTCCAGGAAGGGGACCCCCAAAAAAAATTTTAGGGGGGGGGTTGGTGCCCCTTAAAAGGGAAGCTGTGGGGGGGGGGACCCACCAAGGGTGGCCTCTGGAGGCCGACCCCCTAAGAAAAACAGCTAAGGGGCATTAGGGGGACTGGGGGCCCCCCCCCCGGGAAATTTGGGGGGAGGGACCCCAAAAATTAAAATTTTTTTCGGGGAACAAACCCCAAAAAATCGAGGGGCCCCACCAATCCGGAGGGGGGCCAACCCCCCCGCCGGGGGTGGGGGGGGGCCCCCCCCCCCCTGCGGGAAGGAAACGGCCCCCTGGGGGGAGTCCCCGGAACCTCAATTTTTGGGGGGGGGTTCCCAGGGGAAAAAAAGGGAAATTTTAAAAATGGATTTTTGGGGGCCCGGGGCAAAAGGGAAAACAAAAACACTGTTTTTTTACCCCCCCTAGGGGCCCCCTTGGAAAAAAATGGGGGAAAAGGGAAAAAAGGTGTACCCTATTTCAAAAACCCCCAAAAAACCCCTAAAAAAATTTTTTTGGGGGAAAATTTTTTTAAAAGCCCTAATCAAAAAAAAATGAAAAAAAAAAAAAAAAACACGGGGTTTTTTTTTTACCAAAAAAAAACAAGAGCCGGGGAAGGGGGGGGTTTTTTAAAAATTTTTGGGGGAAGTTTTTTTTTAAAATAGGGTTTCAAAACATTTTTTTGGGAATTTTTTGTTAGTTTGAAAAAATTTGTTTTTTTTTTATTTTTTTTAAAATTTTTTTTAAAAGAAATTTTTTTTTAAAAAAAAAAAAAAAAGCCCCCGGGGTTTTTGGGTTTAAAAAAGGGGGGTGTTTTAAATTGGGTGGGAACCCCCGAATTTAAGGGGGTTTGGGTTTTTTTTTCCCATTTTTTGAAAAAACAATCCCTGATCCGGGCGAGGGTGGGGTAAAAAAACCTTGAGGAACAAAATAAAAATTTGTTTTTCCCAAAAAAATTTGGGGAAAAAAATTTTTTTCTTGTGTTGGTTTGGAAAATCCGAGATCAAGTTAAACTTGGGTTTGTTGGGTTTTTTTTGTTAAAAAGCCTTTTTGGGTTTTCTTTTTTAAAAACCCCAGGTTTATTCAACGAGGGGGGGCCGGTTAGTAATTTTTGGGGGGGTTTTAAACCACTGGCCCCATCCCCTTTTTATTGGGAAGAACAAAGAACCCCGTACTTGGGGTTGACCGGTGGGATAAAAGGTTTGGTAACAAAAAAAAAACTTTTAGATGAGAAAAATTTTGTTAGGGGGAAAAATTTGGGTTTTTGGTTGGGTTTGTGGAGAAATCCCGATGATAAGTTTATTCAAATTGTTTTAAAACTTTTGATTTCCCCCTTTTTTTGGGTTTTTGTTTCCCCCCCATTTTTCCCCCCGCCCCTTTAAAACAGGGGTGGGTTGTCTTTTAGGGGGAAACCCCCCCAAAACCGGTCTGGCCTTTTTCCCCGGGAAAAAAAGAACCAAACCAAAAAACGGGGCAAAATTTATAAAAAGGGGTTGAGGAACAAAAAAAAGAAAACTTTTTTGAGGGTGTAGAAAATTTTTGTTGGAAAAACTATTTTGTTTTGGTTATTTGTGGGAAAAATTTTTTTTTTTGATTTGTTGGGGTTTTTTTTAAACACTTTTTTTTGTTGTTGCGGGAAAAAGGGCAGAAGGGGGCTATTTAAATTTTGGGGGGGGTGGTTGACTTTGGGGGGAGCCCCTGGGAATAGGTGAAAAACCCCCTTTTTCCCTTTGAAAAAAACCCCATCCCAAAATTTTTTTTAACCGTGTTGGAAAAATTTATTGTAGGAATCAAAATAGAAAATTTTTAAAGATGAGAGTCAGAAAATTTCGTTTGGGAAAGTATTTTCGGGTTTTGTGCTTGGATTTTGGGGGAAACAGAGATCAATTCCCAAAAATTTGTTTGTCTTTGCAGATAAAAGCCGGGTTTAAGGTTTTTTTTGGCCAAACCTAGCACGCCCATCTGCCTGATCTCGGGAAAAAAGGTAGGGGCCGGGGGACTTGAAAGGGAGACCGCCTGGGAAACCGGGGGTTTTCCCATCTTTGATTTAGAAAAGGCCATCCCCAACCGGGGCTGAGCCTTTTTAAAAATTTTGGGAATCAAAGATAAAAAAACTTTAAGATGATGAATCAGAAAAATTTCGTTGGTGGGGTTTTTTTGGGGCCGTTTAGTAAAAACTGATGTCAAAGTCCCATTAAAAGGTTTTTGGGGTTTTTCAGAAAAAACCTTTTTGGGGGGGCCCCGCCTACCACCCCAGCAAGGGGGCCGTATCCCGGTGGGGAGGGGGTGGGTTTTAATTGAAAACCCCAAAAAAAGTGGCCCTTTTTCCCCATCTTTTTTGAGGGTTAATACTTGTGTTACGGGGTTAAAAATACTTTTAGGTAATCAAAGTGAAGAAAATTTCGTGGGTTCAGTTTTTGGGGAAAAAACATTTTCTGGGTTTTCTTGTTTGTAGCGTGTAAATTCCCTTTAAATTGGTTTGTTTATGTTTTTGCAAAAAACCCCTTTTTTAAGGTTTGTTTTTATCCACCCCAGACCCCCAATCTTTTTCCGGGGAACGGTGGCCCGGGTTTTTCCCTTGGATGGGGGAACCCCCTAATACGGTGTGAAAATAACTTGTTGGAAAAAAGAAAAAAAACTTTCGAGGGTGTTAAAAATCTTGTAGGTAAAAAGATTGCTTTTTGGGGTTGAGACAGAAAATTCCGGGGGGAAATATTTTTCGGGGCCCTTTTTGTTTGGGGTCCAAAAAACAATTTACAACATTGGTTTGTTTTAAGTTTAGCAGGTTAAAAAACCCGGTTTGGGGTTTTTTTGGAGACCAGGAACCAGGCGAAGCCCCCAAACTTTGTTGAAAAAAGAATTTTCCCGCACTTCTAGGGGTTTGGAAAAAACCTTTTAAAAAGGTATTTTTGACCCCATTTATGACCCTAACCCCCAACCCCCCAGGGAAAGGGCCCCCTTTGGCCCCTCCCCCCCCGAAATCCCCTTTCCCCCCTGTTTCCCCCCCATTTCCCTTCCCCTTAGTTTTTTTAATTTTTCTTTTTCAAAAAAAATTGGGGCTTTTAACTTTTTTTGGGGGTTTTGAACAAATTTTTTTTGTGAAAATTTGGCGTTGGGAAAAATTTTCTGTGCTTTTTAAATTTTTTGGGGCATTCTGCTTTTCCCTTTGGGGGTGGGAAAGGAAATGGATTTGGATCAAAGGGAAAAAACAATGTTTTAGATTTTCCCCCCCCGGGGAAGCATTTTTGTGGGTTAAAAGGGGAGAAAAATTCCCCTTTTCCCCCTTGTTTGTTTTTGGGCCCCCCCCAAAAAATTTGTCATCCCCTTTCCCCCAACGCTTTAAAAGGCCAAGAAAGGAAAGGAGTAAAGGACAGGGGGAAAAAATTTTTTGGGGGTTTTTTTTGTTTCCAGGGGGGGAAAGGAGTCTTCCCAAAAAAACCCAAAATTTCAAAAAGGGGGGGTTGAAAAACAGTAAGAAACCCGAAAAAGGGGGCCCAAAAGAAACCGGGGGGAAAATTTCCCAAAATTAAAAAATGAAAAAAAAGCCCAAAAAAAAAAAACCCAAATGAGATGGTGCTCCCAAAAAAAGGTCAAGCCCTTGGGGGGTTTGGGTAATTTTTGACAAAAGGGGCGTGGTTACAAGGAAAATGGCTTTGGGGGTTTCCAAAATTTCCCGACTTTAGATTGGAGAAGAAATTTTAAAAAAAAATCGAAATTTGGGGTTTGATCGGGCAAAGGAAACCCCCCCCCTTGGTCTTCGGGCCTTTTCAGTGCGTTTGGTTCCAAAACCGGTCGAGGTTCCCCCGGGGGGAGCCCGGGTCCTGGTGGGACCCTTTTTTTTAGTTTCAATTCAGCTTCAACCCAAAATTAAGCCCGCCATTTTTTAAAAAAATATGAACCCGCGGGAAAAAAACGCGCCTTTTTTTGGCGCCGGAATTTCAAAAAAATTGTTTTTTTGGGAACCCCCCTGCAAAGGTCCAATCCCCCTTAAATTAAAAAAAAATTTTGGGGGAAAAAGAAAGGGGGGGGAGGAAAGAAGGCCGGAAAGGAGGGGAAAAAAAGACAATCCAGGGGAGCTTTGCCCAAATGGGGGGAGGTGAACGTCCCCAAAGACCCCAAATGGCTTTGCCGAGGGCCGCCCCACAACCCCCCCCCAAAAAGGGGCCGCCCCCCCAAACCCCACCGGGGGAAGGAGGCCCTTTGGCCCGACCCTCCAACTGCGGGGGGAGGGATTCCAAGTCATTAAAACCCCTTTTAAACCCAACCGATTTCGTTTAAACGCCACGGGTGCTGGCCCCCCGGCCCCCCAAAAAGGGAGGATCGAAATTTCCGAAAAAACCGCTGACTAGAAAGGGGGATTTACTAATTTTTCCCCAAAAAAGCATACCCCGGGGGAAAAAGAGGACAGAAGAAGCTAAACGCTTATATAAAAAATAAAAAACAACGGAAAGCAGAAAACCCGGGGGGGTTTTAAAAACAACCCAAATCCTTTTTGAAGAGTTAATTTTTTTTTTTGGAAAAAATTTTTTTAAAAAAAATTTTATTTTTTTTCTTTGGGGGAAAAATTTTTAAAACGTTTTTTTCCTTTTGGGAAAAAAAAAAAAAAAAAGTGCTTTCTTTTGTCCTTTTTAAAAAAGAAGGGAAAAGGGGGAAAAAAAGACTGGGTTTTAAAAAAATTTATTAAAAAATCCCGGATTTTTTGGAGGAAAGATTTGAAAATAAATAAAAAGGAAAAATCAAAAAAAATTAAATTTTTTTAAGCAAAAAACCCCCCCAAAAAAAAAAATTTTAAAAGATTTGCCTCCAAAACCAATTCGGATTTTGGGGAGGTTTTCCCCCAAAAAGAATGGAAAAATTTTTTCGCCATTTTTTTTCCCAAAATATGCCAAAGGGAAAAAAAAAAGCGGGGAGGGAAATGCCCCCCAAGAAGCGATAAAAAAGCTAAAGGGAAAAATTTTTAAACAAAAAGTTTAGGGTTAAAAAAGATAGAATTTTTTTACAGGGAATAAGGGGGGTTAAAAATTTAAAACCCCAAAAAAATGGGGGGGGAGAATTTAGAAAAAAAGGAACAAAAGGAAAATTTTAAAAAAGGAAAAAGCCATAAACATAAAAAAAAATGACCCGCAGGTACCCCGAAAAAAGGTTTTAAAAAGGGAACCCCCCTTTGGGCCCAAAAAAAAAAAGGGGGAATGGGAGAAAACCAAAAAGGGAGGTTTTTAAAAATGGGAAAAAAAATTTACAGACAATTCTCAACCCCCATTCACCCCCCAAAAAATAAAAAAAGGGGGAACCCATCCAACCCAAAAAGGGAAGTTCGAAATAAAAACCAAAAGCAGAAGCCGAAAAAAATTTTAAAAACCTGGGGGTAAAAAAGGTTTTTTTCGCTGGAAAAAGGGCCGGAAATTGAAAAACCCAAAAGGGGCAAAAAAATTTTAAAGGATACACTTTATTTTTTAGAGGGATGGGTTTTAAACCCAAATGGGTTTTCTTACCGCTTCCCAAAGGGCTAAATTTTGTAAAAAAGTTTGTCAAAGGATTTGGGTAACCCCCGAGGGGGAAATGGGGGAAAATTAACCCACACCGGGGGTTTTTTATTTGTTTTAAACCAAGGGTAACCCCTTTCGGTAGGGGGGGTTGGAAACGGAATTTAGGATTGACAGCCGAACCCCGGTTTTCCCCCAAAAAACCCCCCCCGGGGGGTTTTTTAACCGGCCCGCTTTTCTTCAAAAGGGGGGTCCCCCAAAACCCTGCCCCCACTGGGTTTTGGGGAAAAAGGGGGGTGACTAAAAAAGCATCCTTCATCCCCGTATCCCATTTGGGGGGAATAGGACTTTTGGAGGGTCAGACAAAAAGGGGAAAAACCCTTTTGGGGTGGCAACGCAAAATTTTAAAAAAGGGGAGATCAGATATCAATTTAAAAGGGAAAAAGAAAAAAAAACTAAGGGAAAAAAAAGAAAAAAAAAACTTTTTTTGGAAGCCCCCAGTTTAAAGGGAATTACCCCCCCTATAAACTGGGCGTGGCCCTTCCCCAAAAAAAGGGGGACGGCTCCGAAAAGCCAGGCCAGTGCCCCGGGGAAAAAATCCCCGAGCAAGGGTTTTTTGGGGGTTACCTGGGTTTTTAAGACCAAAAGGGGGGGAATCTATTTTTAAAAATTTTGGGCCTCGCCGGGGGGTTTTCCCCCAAACCCCTTAAATGGGGGACTCGGGGGGAGGATCAGCCAGGGGGAAAAAAACGGGACCAAGGGGGCCCCGGGGGTTTTAAAAAAAAAAAACCGGGGGGGAAAAAGAAAGAAGGGGGGTTCAAAGACAACCACCGGGGGCCCAAAAAGGGGGATCAAGAAAGTCGACATTTTAAACCAAAAATGGTTTTCTCTTCTCCCTGCAAATTTTCGGGGAACAGCCCCAACCCCCCCAAAATTTTTTGGGGGCCGGAAACCCCCCATCAGACGGGGCCCTAGAGTTTTTTTCCCGGCGGGCAAAAGTTTTTCCCTTTGGGGGGTTTTGCGGGGAAAATTTTCCAACGGGAGGACCACCCCTGGGAAAACCCCCGGAAATTTTCCAAAATTCCCCGGTTTCCTTATACGATTTTTGTTGGCCGGCCCTTAAAAGGGAAAAAACCTTTCCTTTTGGGACCCCGAGAATTTTTGGGCCTCTTTTAAAAAAAAGGGGGGTTTTGGGGTTTTGGGGTCAAAAATTGGGCCAAAAGGGGGGGAATTAAAAACCCCCGAAATCACCTATCCCCCCCCCAAAACCCCTGAGACCGAAAACTGGGTTTTAAAAAATTAAAGCCACAAAATTTTTTTCCTTTTGGGAAACCCAAATTTTTTTTAAAATTTGGGGCCTTTTTTTAAAAATACGTTTCCCCCTGGGGTTTTCCGGGTTTTTGGGGAAGTTATTTTTTCCCTCTGTAAAATTTTTAGAATTATTGTAATAGGGGTAAAAAATTTTTTTAGCCCCAAAAAAAGGGTTTGGGGAAAAAAAACCAAATTTTGGGAAGGGTTGGGAATTTTCCCAAGGGAAAACTCCCCTTTTAAAAAGGCAAAAGGCCCCGAAAATTTAAACCGATTTAAGGCTTTGGGGCGAAAATTTTAAAAGGAATTCAAAATTCCTTAGTAAACCAAATTTCGGGTTCTTTTTTTTGTTTCAATTCAACCCAAAAAAAAAAGGTTTTCTATCAAAAGGGGGTTAAGCTAAAGTTGGTTCGCCTACCTACCCCTTTTATTTGGACCGTTACGAACCTTTTAAAAAAAAACGCGGGGCGGGTTTTAAAAAAAAATGGAAAATAGCAAAATTTTTAATCCGGGTGTTTTTGGGCCGGGTTTTGGGTATTTTTGGGCTTTTTTTGTTCAAAGAACTTTTTTTGAAACAAATCTTGTGAAGCCTTGGTTTTTTCTTGGGGAAAAAGGACAATTTTTTTACCTTTGGTTTCCCCCCTTTTTCTTCCCCCCAAAACAGCCGTTTTTTGGGGCGCTTTAAAGGGATAAAAAAAAAGCCAACCCCACGCCCCCCGGGATTTTATGGGTTATCTCGCCCCCCCTTTTTTGGGAAAAAAAAAACTTTTTTTTGCCCCCAGGGTAAAAAAAAGAACATTTTTAAAAACCCCGTTGGAAAATCCCAAAAACTTTTTCCCCCCTTTTTTTTTCCAAAAGTTTGATTGGGGGACCCGTTATTTCCCCCATTACCTTTTTTAAAAAGCTTTAAAAAAAAAACAGCTGTAAAGTTTTTTGGAAAAGGAAAATTACTTTTTTTCAGGGAAAAATCCCATCCGAAGGCTTTTTTTTTTTATTTTTTTAGGGAACCATCAGGGGGAATTTTTTTTCCTTTTTTTTTGGCCCCTCCCAAAAATCGGGGTCGGGTTTTGAAAAAATTTACCAAAATTTTCTTTTTTGGGAAAACCAAAAATTAAAAAATTTTGCTGGAAAAGTAAAAATAAAGGGGGCCCTTTTTAAAAAAGGGGTTTTTAAAAAAACACGTAACCTTTTGGTTTTCCTTTTTCAAATTTCCGAAGCCACCCCCTACTCGGTTTTTTTCCCCTATCTTTTTCCCCAGGTGGAAGCTTTTTTCCCCCTTATTAAACCCCCCTTTTCACTTTTAACCTTTGAAAAAGACGAGGTTCCAATGTTTTCGGGGATTTAACCAATTTCGGTAGTGAAAAGCAAATCCTGTGTTTTTGGACCCGTGATCAATTTTTCAACCCTTGATTTTTTTAATTTTTTTTGGAACCAAAAGGTTTTAAAATTTTTTTTTTGCATCCAAAAATTTTTGGGCCCCTGGGGTGATGGGAAAAACAGGGGGGCGGAAAAACTGGGGGAGGGAAACATTTTTTTTTTTTTTCCCCCTTTTATTAAAAGCCTCCTACAAGGTTTCCCAAATTGGTAAGGGAAAAGGAAAAAAAGGGTTTTTCCACATTTTTTTTGGTTTTAAAATTTCGGAAGCTTAATTTTTTTTGCCCTTTGTTACCCATACAGCTTGAGATGGGCGAGGCGGTGGTGAAGGCAGCGATGAAAACATTATTGGATCTGCCTTGGGGTACAACGCATCGTTCGTGGTATTTCCACTGAACCATAGCGGTTTTGTCGCTGAGGAAGGCAAAGTACTTGACATGATACTGTCCTGAAAACATGAAGCGGAAAAACTGCTCCGGGTCACTGACAATCTTTGTTTTTGTCATGTTTGTTCTTTGGGCAAACTTACCCCAGAAGCTGTTGAGGCAGAGCTTAGACACCTGTCTCCTGGCAGGGTTCGATTCTATTTTGCCAGTATACCGTAATACTGATTTTGAAATAAAAGGAAAAACAGAGGATTTGAACGGCGCTCTAGGGCGGCGCTGCTCTCTAAACATTGGCGGAAGATTCTAACCGGCACGCCCCCCTCGCCCGACGTCACTTCCTTGCCGGCATTCATTTCAAAGTTTGAGCACGGTAGAAACAAGGAGGCGAGCCGTAAGCAGCGTCTCTTTTAGTTTTGGAAAATTACATTTAAAAAATAAAACCAAAGACTTACCCGTTACAGTAGGAGCGTCCTTTTTTCCGGAACTTCAGGGCGTTTATTTTTTGAGGCCCGTTCCGATCCGAGATCGGGCTGATGCGGGTGCTTAGTCTCGAAGGCTTTTTAGACGGACGGACGGTCGGCACAAAATCCTCGTCCCTGCTGTCTTGTCCGCACACTCCGGCAGACGTATCCGATCTCCCGAAACGCTGCTCAGCACGCTCTACTAAATCTGTAAGTATTTATAGTGAGTGACCTGCATACAACTCTTTGTCGACAGCTGTTTTCTTTTTTTTTCTTTTTCTTTTTTCTGATTCAGATACTCTCTTACCGTAGTCTGACTGCGTTAAGTTGAGGTCTTCCAACTCCTCTGGAGTCACTTTTAACAAGAGAAACCCTCGTTAAATAATTTTAAAAATAAGACGTTTAAATGAATAGCTGTTCTGAGGAGACTTACCAGGATAAAAGTTTTCACGCGGAGGAGAGTGTATTTCAGCGCAAACGGTAATCTCTAAGAAAAATACAAAATGTTTCATTTGTTTTTTGTTATTTTTAAAAAAGCCGGAGGATCAAGCTGATAAATGCGTATTCCTACCGCGAGTCATCTTGCCAATGTAGTCCGATTCTTATGTACCGACGTTACTTTCTCACTTGCACATTTATACCTCTGTTTTTGTTTTTCTTTGAAGCTTTGCCGTGAGACGCCTTAGAGTCTACAACATTTCATATGTTTGATATGAAACTCTGTGTGATACTTTCTAATGATCCGGACCTTCACACACACACTCTGCAGAGAGTAAGGACCATGGAAGAACGGGAAAAGGACTTTTGTCGCTCCTCAGTTTTATTTTATTTTGAAAGTTTGTATTTTTCAGAACTTTTATAAAGGCTTTTATTTATATATTTTATTTATTTCCTGCAGAAAATTGGAGAGGTGTGATGATGCGGGGAGGGGTTTTCCCAGGGATAGGAGCGTCGGAAGCAAACGGGGGGTTAGCAAACGGAGGAAGGAGACATTATTTATCACCTTTGTGACACGCTCGAATCAACAAATGCATCGTCACGAGACGCCATAGAGTCTACAACATTGCATATTGCCCCCTTTGATCTGAAACTCTGTCACTTTCCATGTGACCACAGCACAAGGAGAAAGCAGCCAATGTTCACAACAAGTACACACAAATGTTCACAACAAGCACAGCCAAATGTTCACATCAAGCACAACCAAAATGTTCACAACAAGCACACCCAAAATGTTCACAACAAGCACACCCAAATGTTCACATCAAAGACCCCTAATTTATATATATATGTTTCAATGAATGAAAAAACAATGAAGGGGGGCTAGGATGAATGAAGTGGGGGATACAGTGGGAGGGTCTAGTAAGTGATATCATACAGGGGTGGGGGGATACAGTGGAAGGGTCTGGGAAGTGATGTCATAGAGGAGGGGTTAGGAAGTGACGTCATCAAGGGGCGGGGCTTGTGCCACGTGGAGGGGGGTTGAGGGGGGGTTAGGGTCATAAATCAGGGTCATAAATCACGTGAGAAATAGAGAGATTTTGATTTTTAACCATACATTTGTTGAATTATCTATACACGGTACACTCAAGACCAAAATCATTCATACCACATTAAATCATCATCACCATCACTATCATCACATCAAGACATTTATAAAATTAATTGTGCCTCTTTTACTGAGTAGAGTATGTCTCCATCTGCACCAACACCCTAGACCTCATAGAAACTGTCCATGTCATTGACAGCTTAATAACTGAAATCTGTCATGAGTCTGCACTTCACGTTTTTTACAAAGACTATGAGCAGATCTGCATCCAGTATGTCTTCCACCTTCCTCCTCCTTCTCACATACACTGCCATCTTAGCTTGCCCTATGACAAAGTTTAAAAACTGACACTCTTCTTCTGATGGCTGTACTTTATACCACAAATAAAAACATGCTTTGTGAAAGGTTCACCACACCTACCAAAGATGGCTTCCAACAGAACAAACAGAGGTGTCAAACGTACACATTCAGAGAAACAATGAAACACTGTCTCTCCCTGACCACAGAAGGGACATACATCCTCCACTGCAGAGTCAAGGACAGAAAAAAAAAGAGTTCACTGCCACAGTGCCATGCAGGATTCTCCACTGTAAGCCTGCATGTCCTAAGGGTTGATTGAAGGCAAATGGACTTCTTATTTGAAGCTTGAATCAAATCAAGCTTCAAATAAAAGTCCAGTCCTAAGGCATGATTGAAGGTAACTTTATTTCATTCAAGCTTCAAAATAAGAAGTCCAGTTGCCTTCAATCAACCCTCAGGATACGATGACCTGGATGAATGAGAACCTACACAGATGTAAGTCTGCATGTTTCTTTGCCAATGGAGGTTTATACAGAGAGCTCCATGCTGGCCTGACATCTAGGACTGAGTCCAGATGAGTCTTCCAAGGAATGTTGATGCGCCCACTCAGTTTGTCTCTATTTAGAGTCTTTACCATCAGTCAATCTCTATAGAATCTTTCCTGAGGCACCCAACAAGAAAACACCTGCAGGATTGATTGGCTCAAGTAACATACCCGAGCAGTTTCTAAATCTGGAAGCAGTCTGATGTTAGGAAAAGAGTCAGCCTCATTAGGTAGTACCGTACCAACAGAAAAATCCTTGATTTGAGTAAGTTCCTGTCCCGTCAGCTTGTCTCTCCAGTGCCCATGAAGCTGATTGATGACCTGCGCATATTTTACCCCAAGGGATGCAGCCACACCAGCAGGATTTTCCAACTGAGGTCCAGCCAGGTCCACTACCTCACCCAGAATGTACAGGCCTGCAGATTGGAAAAGTCTATAAAAAGTGTGTTCACTCCATACTTGACAGTCCAAAGATCCTCCAAACAGTATTCTTGTGGCAGCCAGTGCAGAGATCTTCCTCTCTCCTGCCTCCTGTTCACCAAAGTCCACATAGAAAAAACACGTTTATAAAATGCAGGTAGGGATGAGGTACACAACTTCTTAGAGTCCATTGAAAACAGAGACAAATCAATCCCATCCCACCCAACTGTCTCAGGATGCATT
>JAFBJY010000230.1:0-52138 GCA_016801885.1 Toxotes chatareus | reverse complement strand
CCTGACAACAAACGGGAGGGTCCACCCCCGATGCTGTCTACGGGAAGGCCATGAGTAGTCTTTACTCCCGAGGAGACCATATCCCTTATGCTGATGCTCCATGTTCTACCAGTTCAAAAGGAGGATGGCACCATCTTTGCTACAAAAGTTAAAATGTATTAGCAAGGATGCCAACAGAATGTGGACAAAACTATCAAAGGCAGGAATTGTTGTTTCTTAACCACAACCTGAGGAGGTAGGTGATTGAATGTCAAAGCTGAGGACAATCATGGACAGTCCCTCCCACCGGCCCAGCAAAACCGTGAATAATCTGGGGAAGCAGCTTCAGCAACAGGACTCAGCTACCATGCTGCTTCCAGCGAAATGGTATAGAAGTCATTCTCACGTCCCACCATCAGACACTGTAACTCATCTGCATTCGGTTGGGGTGTCAGCTTACAAACCCACGACTAATGCATCATCTAGGTGCTGCTATAAACTTGAAGCTACATTAACTGTATATATATATGTATATGTGTATATATGTATATATATATGTACGTGTGATATGTATATATATATATATATTTATATATATATAGTGCAATTGTCTGTTGTTGTGTGTGTGTGTGTGTCTGTATGTGTATATAAAGACCCTCCTGTATATATTGCATTTTTTTTTAAAATTTATTTTTTCCTTTATAGTGTATTATTGTCTCCTTGTTACGTGCTACAAACTAATTTCCCATGGGGATTAATAAAGCATTTCTATCTATCTATTTTCCCATATCTAGAAATATGGCAGTTTTTTATTGACAACCAAAGTCATGACAACCCTGAGTTGAGACCAGAGGCAGAGTTGCAGTCCACATGCTTCTCTGCAGTTTCTCTAGGGCTGTCACCTCCCATGATTCCTACCATTCTAAGGGATTCCCTTTATCAAAAGAGACTGTGTCCTCCTTAGCTCCAAAGCCTTATCTCTGCCTCTCCATCCAAACTGGAAAGACAGAAAACAGTCCTATTTCTGGTGTATCATCCACCTTGCTTTAGTCAGAGTTTTGTTTTAATTCACTGAATTTGTATCTGATTTAGTGCTTAGTACGGATAAGAAAAATCATAGTGGGTGATTTTAATTTTTCCTTGATACCCACAATGACAGCCTTAAGACCCAGTTAAATGTTCCAGTCTCTGTAATAGGATGTGATGGTCAGTGGTATCAAATGCAGCACTGAGATCTAACAAGACAAGTACAGAAAAGCTGATTGGCAACTGCTTTCTGAATCTTAAAGAGAAAGGGAAGGTTAGATAGAGTAGGCTTTTAAGAAGTGGTTTAATTATGACTTCACAGAACTGTGGTACATAGCCCTTTAGTAAGGAGAATTTACTATCCAGTAGAGAGATGTGATTAGGGTAAAATTCCCTTGAGGAGCCTGGTGGGGATCAGGTCTAAAAGACAGGTTGAGGGTTTTGAGAAATCATAAAAATTTTAGTTAGAAGATCAATGGAAAAGAAACTTTCTAAATATATCAGGTTTTACTGTTTCTAAATTCTGTTAAAGAAAAATCAGTGCTAATTGAGGCAGGAGGTGATCAATTTTGTGTCTGATAGGTAGAATTTATTATTAAAGGCTCATGAAGTCGTCTACTGCTGAGAGCAATAGGAATACATATATCAATAGAGTTGTGACTTTCGTCAGCTCACAGAGCTGAAGAGAACCCCGGTGATTTTTTTACTTCAATCTCAATATCATATGACAGAACAAGGTCAAGGTTGGTTTAAAAACAATGAGCTGGTTTATTTACACTTTTAGCCAATTGAGTCTAATAATGAGACAAATGCAGAGCTAAGGCTAACATTGTTAAACCCAATGAATATTGAAATCACTTACAATAATGACTTCATCTGTACTGAGAACTAGATTTGAAAAAAACTCGAGGGTTAGGTTAGGTTAAAACAATTGAACTGGCTGGTGTTTTCCGGGTTTGGGATGAGAAAACCACAAGGTTTTCAAATGAGTTATAATTGATCAACTGTAACCATGGCAAGTGCACTAAAGATGATGGAGACAGCCTGAGGTAAGAACCCCTTTGACCTAAAATCATGATTCAAATTTCACTAAACCTAAAACTGGTAAATGGCTTCGTTATATAGAACTTTACCCAGCTCTTCATGCTGCCCCCTCATTCCCCCATTCACACACTGATGTCACCCGCACCATAAAAGCTGCCGGTCTGACCATCGGGGCTGGTTTGAAGTTGGGGTTTTTTAGCCTGAGGACATTTGATGTTGACAGGAGGAGAGCTGTGAAATGTACAAACCTCTTCCCTGCTGAGAAAAGCGCCCCTGTACTTACAATTTATAAACTATTTTATCAGAGGATTCAAACTAAATCAAACCAGGTACTAACATTAAACAGTTACAGTCAAGACCTGAAGTATTTGGACAGTTATTGTTTTTTCAGACTCTGAGCTTCAGCACATTGAATCTGAATTAAAATAATGGATCCTACTTAAAGAGCCAAACTCAGCTTTAATTTGGCAGGCTGACATCAGTATAGAAAGAACTGTGGGGAGATTCAGCCCTTTAGGGTTCAAAGTATCTGAACTAATACATGAAGTGAAACATCAGATTTAATATTTAGTGTAAAATCCTTTGCAGTCATTGACTGTAGTATCCATTATTATATTTTAAAGTCAGTGCTGAGAGCCTGAAGAACAAAAGGTAACTGCCCTATATCTATGGACTTGACTGCATGTCGTTTATTACTGATTGTATCATATTTAACTGTCCAACTGTACCAAATTGTTGAGACATGAGCAAACTGAGAGTTTTTTTCTTTGATTGTCCTTCAACAAAAAATGTTATTTGACTTTTCTTCATTGTTCCTTCAGACGAGAGCTGTAACCTCTCAGAGAGAAGCTGGAAGCTCTGTCCCAGTTCTCAGCTCCCAGTCCTCTAGTATCAGAGCCCTGGACCTTGAGTAACAGTGACCTGCAGGTTTCAGGGTGAAGCTTGTCTGCTGGACTGAAGAGTCCACACTGACTGAGCCCTCAGGTCAGATTCATCAAACCTGTTTAGCTGATGATTTGTTCAATCTGATTTACATCAGTGGATAAACAGCCAACTTGTGTAGGATTGTTCAAAGTAAATTTTATAGTACACAACTTTTTTAGATTGACAATTATTCATCATTTCTTGTTTATGCTTCAGTTGTTGATTTTTAATCCTACAGATAATGTTTATGAATTTGTTTAAATAATTGAACCTGGACCAAAAAGGACCAGAACCAACAGTTGGTCACTTTATGCACAGCACTGGCACTTTATTGACAGTTGCCATGGACACGTAATTTTGCACAATGGGCGCCTTGCAATATGTCTGGGTTAGGTGTTTATTTCTTTTACTTTTCTTAGTATTTATTTAGTATTTATTATTACTATTTTATTATTAGACTATTTTATTATTATTTTACTCTATGTTGACCCTTTACCTCCTGACCCCAGGAAACGCTTGTCTTATTTTGGGGCTGCACTGCAGTTGTAAGAATGGCAAAGTGACAATAAAGCCTGATTTGATTTGATTTGATTTGAAACAAAAATATGAACAAAAGAACAAAAAACAGACCAGAGGGGTTTTACAGAGGTTCCTGTGATGTTTTGTGTGTCTGGGCTGTCAGGATGTCTGATCACAGAGGAAGGTGTGCTTTCTGCCTCATCTGAGCTCCAACCCTCCCATCTGAAAAGTTGACCTGAGCACAATCATCCAGGAGACTTGGAGTGAAGCTGCTGTCTGTTTGGGCTGAAGGATCCACACTGGAGACTGACACTCAGGTATGGAGAGGCCCGCTGCAGCCACAGACAGGGGTGATAGAGGAGGAAGAGCTGGGAAAAATTTAGTGTCGACAGCTGATGACAGGGTTCCACAGAAGTGTTGAATTCACAACAATAAAAGTGGATTTTCTAATTGACTTCAGTATCTCATCATGACTCACTGGCCCTATTTAAGAGAAAATATGTACAATCATTAAATCAGGTGTGGTCAGCTGTTTCGTGACCTGAGAGGGCCTTTTAGACTGGATTTCACTGCTAACAAAGAGGAAACATTTGGTGCAGCTGGTTGAACTGCTCCTGAACCAACAGAGCCACTTCTGAGCGCCCAGAGTGCTTTCACCACAACAACCCCAAAGACTTTATATACCTGTTCAGTGCTGACACACCAATAATAACATCCCACAATAATAAACCATCTACACTGCTCAGAGACATTCATCTGCCAGTGTCAGACTTGAGGAGGAAAATGAAATCAGGTCTCTGATCTTGCTCCCTGTTCTAAATGTCCATGATCAATCAGCTGAACCTCTCAGATCCTAATCTTATCATTCAAGATCTTTTGTTGTGTCTGGACACCAAAAGTGATATGTCAAATGGAGAAGACAAATGGAGCTTTGAAATCTTTCCTCCATGTCGCCCTCCTCAGGTTCAGGTCCTTGTCTCTTGCTGAATGTGAACAGAATAATCAAATCCATCTGTGTATGAGAGCCATGTATCGTCCATGTTTGCATGCTGAAAGAGAACGTGCTGGTCTGACTTCTCCTCCTTTCAGGGTGGAGCCTGGTGGAGTCCAAGGTTGAGACCAGGTCTGAGGAAGTGTAAGTGTGGTTTTCATTTGATTCCTGGAACAAAGCAGCTCACATTCAACCATCTTCAAAGTGTCAATCAATGATCAGGTGATAGACTCAATAACTGCAGCTGTGTTGTGTATTCTTCTCTCCATCAGATTTCTGTGAACTCACCCATCTGACACAAACACAGTAAAACAGAAAGACTTCTAAATCCGTCTTGACAACAAACAGGAAGGGGACACATGTGGAGAGATCAATAAGTATCCTGATTATCCCGACAGATTTGACCTGCGGTCCCTCAGCTGCTGTGTAGTAATGGCCTGACTGGCTCGTTACTGGGAGGTCAAGGGAGGAAGGGTTGATATCATGAGTTACAGAGAACTGAAGGCTGGCATACAGGAGAAATCGTGTGTTTGAATGAACAATCAGTCCTGGAGTCTGAGCTGCTCTGATCTGGTTACTCTGTTTGGCACAAAAGAAAGACATCTGTCTCCCCCTCCTCCTCTTCATCACTTCCTCTGTCTCCAGAGTAGCAGTGTATGTGGACTGTCCTGTTTGGGTCTCTGTCCTTCTACAGAGTTCCTCTGACTCACTGATCCACCTCTATACCTTCAACACCACATTCACTGAACCCTGACCTGGTTTGGTTTGGGTTCTCGATGGGCCTCAGTGTTCTGTGTAAATGTGCAGAGAGATCTCCCTGTTAGGGGAAACCTCTCACTGTTGAACAGATAGTTCAGTCTGGTACTGTCTGTCTCTTTCATCCACACACATTTTCAGATTCATGCATTAAAGCACTTTACTTTTTAAACTCGTTAAATGATTGATTGTAACCTCACAAAGTTCACAGAGTTAAAAAGCCCTGACTGCTCTCAAGAGTTTGAGATCAATTCTATGAATTGGTAAATATAAAACTATTTGGGCATCACAGCCCAGCTGATTATTACACATCAACATTTTATTACTCAGAAAAATCCACTGCTGTGCTTGTTGTAAAGGATAAGGCTGATGATTTGACCCCAAAAAAATAAAACCAACTTCTCCTGTTTGAGTTTGTTCACTAAAGAAAACTACAATGTCCAGATATTTTAGTACATTATGGCCTTTTTCTAAAAACGAAACTATTTTTTAGTGAATTGTTTCAAAGATTTAAAAAGCTAAGAGCCACAGAGTGAGGAAGTGTGTTTCCTGAAATCCCACAGTGCTTTCTCTTATGTTGCTTTTTCTGATTCTCTTGTGATCTGATCTGTAGCGGTGTTTTCTTGAGGCCACCCTAGTTCTAATCTGAATGGACAAAGCACAAAATAAACAGCAAAAAAATACCATTCTTCATGTTTGAGTCTAGCTTCCAGAGATACAAAAATTTAGAAATCATATATTCCAAGTACAGTGAGCAGTAATAACCACAGTACATCTTATACAAAAGACAATGCTCTGAATTTGTTAAAACTCTAAAAGTTTTACAGTGTTGAAAAAGTCTTTATAATAAGAGCCATGAGTCTGGAAACTTGCAGTCAGTTCACCAGCAGATCACGAGACACATGTCCAGAAAGGAAATGTCAGTGAAGACCATAAAGTGTCACTATATGTAGACCCCATCTGTTTGTGTGTTCCCCTGTGAGTCACCTGCCACTTTTTATTCAGTTTAACTTAAACTCTTTTCCTTCCCCCTGTGTCCTCAGTTGTTTTGGGTCAGTGAGTCACTGAGGGTCACAGGTGAATACACAAAATTAGAACAGATTTATACAGTTCAGCCTCAATAGTTAGTGTAACCAGATGAATTTAGCAATACATTCATAGGAGCCTTAAAAAACAGTTAAAAAAATTTAAATTCATTATTTTTGTGTAATCCCTTTAGAAGCACAAACACAAACAGCCAATCAGGTAGTTTTAAAGGCCCGCTTGTTGAGGGGGGGACAAGTGTTACAGGAAGAAAAAAGATTTGACACAGAGAGGGAAAAGTAGTCGGAAGGGAGAAAAACAAGGAAATTGAAGAAACTATATTTTAAAGGATACATTTTGGTTTGTTTTCTTTTTAAACTTTGACATATATTTTATGCACCCCCAGTACGCAAGCCCGACTGACTGATCATGCTCAGAGGTTTTTCCTTGTTTTTGATTAAAACATGGTGACAACTGAACCCCACACGGCAGTCCTGGGTATTTTCTGAAGGAGTATTTTGTTGATTTTTTCGGGGATCCCAACTTGTCAGCTTGGGCTGAGTTGGGCCCATTTCACGCCTGTAGCTGTTGGACTTTTTTTTGTTGTTTCAGTTTGAAGGATTTGGGAGTTTTTTTTGGGAGACATCGGGGGTACAACTGGCTTGTCAACACAAGATGGCGAGCCACCCATAGGAGAAAAAACTGGAAAATCGCTCGCCAGGGGATTCACCCATGACTGGGATAGAGAAAACCAGCACCTGAAGGTGGGGAGGACAGAACTGTGTGAGAGACTCGCCAGAACTTTATTTGGACAGAGAAAAGGACTTAACTAAAGAACTGATATATCCACCTGTGGAATTTATGTAATTTCAACATATTTCTCTGAGATCTGCTTTGAGTTATGAGTCATTGATATTTTGTGTTTTATTTATTTGTTCATTGTTTAACCTATTGTGTGCCAATTTGTATCACTTTGGGGTGTATTGAGTAGAGCTGGGTTACAACTACAAGGAGATAGAAAATTAGAATTAAAACTGATAAATAGGCCTAATGAGATAAATTGAGAATTAAATTGAAATTAATTCAAACAAATACCCGACTAAACCATTAATCTATGAAATATAGATATTAAATTATACCTCAACTCAAATAGGGATGTAAAACCTAAACAGATAAATAGGGTCTTTAATTTTACTTTTATTTTTTTTTTCCATATCTTGATCCATTTTAAAATTGAGGTATTGTGTTTTTTGTGTTTGCATGGTTTACAGGTTATTGTTCTTTCCTTAATCAGTTATATAAATGTCGGCAGTAAATACCTTAAAACTACTAATCTGTGGGCTGTTATTCCTATTCAATCACTCTCCTGAACTCTAGAGTCAAACTAAATTTCAGTAGTCAACATTTTAAGTTGCTACATTAGTTTTCATGTACTTAGTCATTCAAACTATTTTGAAGTTTTTTGTTTTTCGGTTATTACTGTTGTAACGGCTGAGCAAGAACAAGAGGAAAGGACACAAACACAGACACACCAGGACAGTGATAATGTCCCTTTACTTAATCAGCCATCTTCTGTCTTAAGGAAAATAAACTTGCACACATGTATTTAAAACCACACATGGTCAGTGTCAGTGAACATCACACAGCTTTAATATGTGATAAAAGAACTTTTTTCCCCTCTGACATTAGTGTCCACTGGACTTGTTTCCACCGAGTAAGAATTGTTTAACGTGAAGAGACAGAATAACACAAGACAAACCTGGCTAAGATCCATCAGAGACCAGCAAACACTTTGTGTTGCTTCCTCCTCCATTCCTCCTCTTCACTGGCTTCACTTCACCCATGGACAAATCATGGTTGTGGTGCTGAATGAAATGAGTTGGACTTGTCCACATTAGCCCCCTGTCAGTCCTGAACCATAAAAACGCTGTTTTAGTAGCAACATACTGAGCAACACTCAGAGACAGAGACAGAGGACACACACAGAACAGTCTCTTCCTCTCGGGATAACATTTCCCGGGGGGCGCAATCCGGTGAAAGCAGCAGAAGAAGAGCGACAGAGTTCCA
Source organism: Toxotes chatareus (assembly GCA_016801885.1). Lineage (NCBI taxonomy): Eukaryota > Metazoa > Chordata > Actinopteri > Toxotidae > Toxotes > Toxotes chatareus. The sequence goes on along the minus strand of JAFBJY010000230.1, from coordinate 43,809 downwards.
GCTCTTGTGTTCATCAGCAGCTGTACACGGGGATTTCTTCCTCCGCGCTTCATCTGAGCGCTTTCTTCGGGAAATAAACCCGCTGGACACGGGGCTTCCCCAGGAAGAGCGGGGAGTTTTGCAGCTGATTAAAGGACACCATGTTTTACTTCTGGATACACCCCGTGGATCCTCGCCCGCTTCCTCTTTGGATTTCAAGGCAAAGGATCCTTCACTCTTTTCATTTCATGTCCTGGCTTCACTAGGAAACCCCGGGAGCTGAGAGGGAAATTCCAGCTCCCGGATGTTTATTAAAGGAAAATCGCCTGATGCTGACTGAGTTGTGAAGGTATGGAAGGACGCCCTTCCTGAAAACACCTGACATGACAGAGAGGTTTTGCCCTCACGGGGGGCCTCTGACTTTCTGTGCTTCCTGTTACAGCAGAGCTCTGTTTGTCTAAATGAAGTTAGTGATGAGGGAGCTGAGCCAGCTGACAGCAGTCTTTATGTACAGCAGCAGGGGTGACAAGAGCAGAGCAGCCTCGGGGGCGATGGTACAGCTGACAGTCAGTACAGTCTCCTCTGGGACAGTAGTAGAGTAGGGAGAAACATGGAGCCATAATACAGAGGGAATATAACTTCATTAAAAAAGAGCAGGAAAGAGCACAGACGAGCCCATCAATTCACTGAACTCCTCCTGTCACAGTCCCGAATAATGATCACATTATATAGAAACTTCTGATAAATGATGGAAAGTCGTCATTTTTCTGACCACAAAGAAAAAGTGTTTTCTTGAATCTTGAAAATCTTTTTAAAAAGAGTTTTGGAGGAAAAGCAAAATGACAGAAGAAATTTTCTCTCTCTCTTTAAAAACTTCAAGAGTCATCATGAAGAAATAAAGTACATCATTGTGTGGGGGAATGGTCCTGCCAATCAACCAGATACTGAAGTCCCCTGCCCCGCTGTCTGACGCCCAGCAGTTGGCGGACAGTGTAGGCTGGCTGACTGTCGGCGAGTCGAGGAGGCGGTGGTGGAGGAGATGCCGCTGCAGAGGACTGGAGACCTGTGGCTTGATTTATGATATGTGGAAGACTGGGTGGATGCGGAGAGACCTAGGAAGATAGAGTCTGACTGCCACAGGGTTAATGATTTTCTATTTCAAAGGGGCCATGTATTTGGGTGAGAGTTTCCTTGATTCTGTCTGGAGTTTGATGTGCAGTGGAGAGCATAACAGACTGACCTGGAATGTAGGTGGGAGCTTGGGTGCGTGTCGATCAGCCAGCCTCTTGTTGTTTTCTGACGAGCGGAGCAGGGCAGCCCGAGCCTCCTCCAGATGTGTCTGCAGCAACGGAACTGATGCTGGACCTGAAGGTACACACCTCCTTCTCCTCTTCCAGAAACAGAGGAGGTTGGTAGCCCAGAGCGCACTCGAAAGGGGATAGTCCAGAGGCAGAAGAGGTGAGGGAGTTGTGTGCATTTCTACCCAAGGGAGGTGGGGGTGCCCAGGACGACTGGTTGCGGAGGCAGATGCATCGGAGGGCGCCCTCCAAGTCTTGATTGGCCTGCCCGCTTGGCCGAGGATGGAAGCCTGACGCCAGGCTGGCTGAGGCGCCAAGGCAGAGCAGAACGCTCTCCAAACCTGGGAGACAAACTGTGGCCCCTGTCAGAAACAATGTCCACTGGAATCCCATGTAAACGGAAGACATGTTTAATCATAAGACGGCTGTGTGTCCGCAGCGGTAGGGAGCTTACGGAGAGCCACGAAATGTGCAGCTTTAGAGAAACGGTTCACGATGGTTAAAATAACAGTCTTTCCTGAAGAGGGAGGTAACCCTGTGACAAAGTCCACAGCCACATGAGACCAAGGCCGCTCTCGACAGCTAGAGGATGCAGAAGTCCAACTGGAGGCTGGTAACCTTGCACTGGGCGACACCGGACATGCTGCGACAAACTCTCTGGTGTCTTTGGTTAAATCCACCACCAGAAACGGCGCCGGAGGAAGGAAACTGTCCTCCTAACTCCCGGATGGCAGGTAAGCCGAGAGGAATGGGCCCACTGGAGAACCTGCAGACGAAGTTACTTTAGGAACATACAGTTTATTAGTGGGACGCTCAGCTGACGATCGGCCAGCCGGTTGTCGATCTGTATGACCAGGCTAATGAGGCTGTCCAGGTTGGATGGCAGATCCAGCGGAGTGAGGTGGTCTTTAATTCACCCAATAACCCCGCAAGGAAGGCGCCGCAGAGTGCCTCTTTATTCCAGCCACTCTCCGCTGCTAAAAGTTCTAAATTCAACGGCGAAGTCCGCTGCCCGTCCCTCCCTGTCGCGCCTCCCATGAGCGCCTGGCTGCCTCCCTTCCTGGCTTGGTGTGTTGAAACACCAGTTTAAACGCTCGATGAAGGCAGAGAGAGTTGCAGGTGGCTGACTTACGGCTCCATTCCGCTGTAGCCCATGCCGCCGCTCTGCCCGTCAGATGAGAAATGATAAATGCATGATTGAGCTCGGTCTGTACCATAGGCAGGAGCCAGGAGTTCAAAGTGCAACTCACACTGAGTGAGAAAGGACCGACAGTCTCCAGACTCTCCAGAGAATTTTCCAGGCCGGGCCAACTGCACGGGAAGAGGAGAGGTTGAGAGGGTAGCAGGTGTCTCGACTGGATGAGCAGGAACTGCAGAGGGGCAGACAGAAGGCTGCATGTGTTGGATTTGTTGAACCAGCTGGCTGCTGGTCACCGACAACCGCCAGCTGGCGTTAGGTGTCGGTCGGATAGGTCGAGATTCCTGGCGAAGGCAGCTCACCTGACTCTCCTGCTGGCGAATGAGCTGACCTTGATTGGCGAGGGGTCACTTGCATAGATTCTGCCTCTGCTGCGTCCATGTGGCCAGATTGTAAAATGTCAGGGCCGAGGAAGGTAATGGAGTGGACACAGGCGCAGAGTCAGAGTTTGGGATAACCAGAAAAGGTTTAATCAGTCCGGTTCGATACACGTGCAGTCAGTCCAATAAAGCAGAGGTACAATAGGAGAAGCAAACTCAAATCCAAAATCCAGACAGAGGTCAAACAATCGGTATCTACAAGCACAACAAGGAACGCTGGAAAGCTCGGTAAAACACAAGGAACACACAAGACAATCTGGCAAGGAGTGCAGGGAGGACAGGGACTAAATACCTCAGGAGGCGTGGAGACAATTACACACAGGTGAAACATATTAAGGGAGGAAGGGTAATCAGGAGGTGGGAGGCACACACGAGGAGAGGGAAGTCAAGACACCTGAAAATGAGAGGAAGAACCGTGAACAATAGGAAACTCAAGCATTAACAAAATAAAACAGGAAACACTAAATAAACAATAAGGCCTCCCCTGGCTCCCAGGGTGAAACCTGACAATGACAGAGTCAAACTGGCTCTTGTGGTGTAATTGTGATCATAATAATAAAATTCTACAGCTGCTGCAGAGAGAACTTTTCCTTCATCCTTCTTTTCAAGATGTCAAGATGATTTTGTCAGTTCCATAAACACCTCACACACACACACACACACACACACACACACACACACCATCATGGAGAATATAGGACTTGCAGCAAATCAGGATCTGTATTGATCATTCTTCATTGTTTTACCTGATGCTGCTCTGACATAACAAACTATAACTGCTTGCAGAACAAAGTGTGTGTGTCCATCTTAAAATAAGGGTTAGTAGACACATTAAGGTCTCATCTATCTGCACAAACAAATCTCTCTTGTGTTCTATTCGTCCAGTCAGCTAATAATATTCACAGTTTCATAGAAAACAAACAGAAACATAATGTATCACACAAGCTGCTCCACATAGACCTAGCATAGCATTTGGAGCAAACACACAATTAAATTCCTCAAAGTTAAATTTAGGATCCATTTTCAAGAGAACTTCAGAACCTTTTCAGTCTATGAAGCTTTAAACATATCAGCTCTCTCACACTGACTGAGGCTGAATTCTGAACAGCTACAAGATTTGGAGCTTAGTCACCATCATCAAAAGACAAGGAAACAGAAGAAAGGAAACATTTCAAAGAATGAATGTACCATTTCCTCATATGAAATAGTTTCACTGCTATATAATTAAGATCCTTCAACAACTAAGACTTAATACAGTCCTGTAGATGAGCTGCATGGAGCAGAAAACAAGAATCAGAGCTGAGAGTCTAAAGTGGCAGAGTTAAACTTCCAAACTTATTCTGTCCTCACACTCATCAACAGTTTTCCTCCTACACTCAAAACACAGCAAATGAACACTCATCCAAATGCATCACATGCCACCTCAAACACATCAACATATTTTTAGATTCCAGTTTCAGGACTAAGGTTTTCAAGGCAGGAAGAATTCTAAAGGAGGAAATCACTGATTGTTTTACTGTCCCTTAACCAAAGAGAGTAAACATGAACACAGCCTGAAACGCTTCATGCAACAGCTGATCCAGCTTTAAGTCCTACGACTCATTCTGCAGATTTACTACAGGACAGAATTGTATTGCACTGAAATGAACTGAAAATCAAGGCTCAAAGCCAAAAGGAGATTTGAACCTCGTGTTCAGTATAAGACACAAGTGGACTCAGTGATAGGTAAATGTAAGAAGGCTGAAACTTTAAAGCACAATAATAAGTAGATGATTGTAGAAGTGGAAACAGTGTGTGCTGGTTAGTTTGCATTGGACTGGGAGATTATTTCTCCTGAGTCTTAAACTGTGCTTCTTTGTTTTGGGCCAAATCTTGAGAGAGGATGAAAGTGATTCACACATTGGAAATAAGAAGATTTTACCAACACATCAAACTGTTTCCTGTTCACAGCACTTAAAGTGAAGTCCTCCATCAAGTATCATAATACATCACAGACCTGACCTACAGTACATTGACGTAACTTCCTAAAATAACACACAGCACACTCCACTTTGTGCTGTGACATCCAACTCTATCATTTCCATTAGGATTTCTTTAGAAAGGATCTTGTTGCAGACAGTACAGACTTCCTAGAAATTCTTCCTTTAACACAAACTACAGTGCATCACACCAAAACAAAGTTAAGAAGTTGAGAAACCATGAGAATATCTCACAATCATGATCAGCATTAAAAAACAAAACAATATTGTCCATGAATGATAAGCACACAATCAAACCGGGCTTATGGGTATGATTACTTGCCGTCACAGTTTCACAAACATATCATTTGGACAAAACATTTCAAAACACTAACTTCTAAACTAAACACTGACATGAACTACTAACATGTACTGACTTACTGAAAACCTTGGAGGTGATCTGGACTTGCCTGTAGTTTCCTCTTGTCCTTGTAACAGCAGTAGCTCCTCCCTTCCTTGTCAATCATTGTGCAGAAATATCTGAGTGCTTCTTTCTTCCTAAATCATGAGCAAGTCCTGTCCAGTCCAACTGTTTCTGCTCCTGTTTGACTTCTGAACTTGTCTCTGGCTGTGTGTCCACTACTGCAGCCTGTGACATCAGGCTGTAGAATGTTGATACATCAAAGGCATCAAAGGACAAACACACACACACACACACACACACACACACACACACACATACTGGTACTTATGTCTTTGTGAGGACACTTGCAGACATGATGCATTCCCTAGCCCTTACCCTAACTCCTAACCAAAACCCAATTCTAACCCTGAAACCAAGTCTTAACCTCAAACAGCAACATGAACACAGATGGAAACACTGCAGAGCTGCTTTGGATGGTTTTAACAGGTAGAGATCATCAAATAATGGAATGACCTGATACCTTCATCTGTATCCATAAACACATGGAGGAAATCTCCCAAACACAAACTTAACCACAATGTGATTCACAGTTAACAAAACACACTTGCATGTAAACTCTCACACCAGCATAAAAATAAGTCATTGTTTTAGGATCTGAAGAAGAAGATCCAGGATGAAGGAGATCAGGAGACAGGAGCCCCACAACAGAAGAGAGAGAAATAAAAGAAATACAATTAAAACACAAACTTACAAACAGATGAAGAATCACCTTAAAGTCATTGTAGTAAACAAAGAAAGTTTTGTTTCTGGACCCAGACTGAGAAAATACCTGTAACTGAAAATAATGATGAAATAATGTTGGAGGAAAAAAATGCTTCCTCCTTCCATCCAGCCTGGTTATTTTACAGCTTCTACTCCCAGAACATGATGATATAGTGTCAGCTTTAACTTTCACCATCAGCTTCCTCCTTGATTCAGGTGACAGGTGTAACTGTTATCTCAGTGTGATGCAGAGAAGAGACCAACATACAGCAGGACTCTGTGGATTTAAGGTCTAACAGCACAAGATAAGTTGAATGAGATCTGAAAGAAACATGAGTCAAAATGATTCTCTGTGCAGCAGCTGATCTGTTGCAGAAACAACAACTAAAACTGTCTGTGGCAATGGAGAGATAGTGAATATCACTCCTCACTTTCAATAAAGAGGTGAAGACAGAAAATAATGTCTACTGCAAAGTCACAGGAAAACCAGAGTGTGAGGAAAGAGCACATTACTGTATTGATGAAAAAACAAAGATCTGATGAACAAAAACTCTTCTCAAAAGTTGGAATGTAGGAGGTGCAAAGCACAGAGAGCAGAGAGAGAGATGAAGAACCTCTGAAACCAGTCCTGGAGTCCTTGAAGGAGGACTTATTATGGACTGACAGGAGACAGAAAGACACTTTACACTCATTTCTACCAGCAGTCAGCAGACAAACACTCATGAGAGCACCTTTACACCTCACTGTGACAAAAGAGAGAGCCTGCCCAGTTCAGCCTCTGCACAGCTCTGAAGGACAAACACTGCTGTGACTGTATTTAAGAGGCAACATACTATGATTCACATTAACAACTGACAATCATATCACTAATAAAAACATTAAATGTTTCTTTTACAGGCTGTTGGTATAAGATTTGAAGGAGAACAATGACTGAAACTTAAGTGAGATTAGTTTCCATCGTGAGCTCATTATCAAGTCTGTTCGAGGCACAGGATGAAGCAGGATGAACGGTTTTGTATTTTTTAGGTAAGAAGTTTTGGTCACAATCCCAGTTGTCATTTAAAGCACAGACTCATCACTCTGCCTCCACAAAAGGCTCTAATCTAGTCACACACTGCTTCACAGTCAAAGAGAGAGAAACAAATAAATAAAACAATAAGAACAGCAGATAAAAATACAAGAGAGGAGCAGATATAAGAACACAAGTGTAAAACATAAATACTACGTTACCTAAAAAACCTGTCTGAACAGATGGATTTGTATCTGCTTTGTGAAAGAGTCCACAGAGTCCACACACCTCAGACTTACTGGGAGATTATTCCAAAGTTTAGAGGCTGCAAACTGGAAAGCACAATCTTCCTGAGTCTTAAAAACATGTCCGGGAGTACATTTAGAAAGTCCTGACCTAAGAGATCAGCCCATGGTGTGGGGGGTGCAGAAGGTCCATGGTATACTGTGGAGCCTGGACATGTAACAGTCACTTCTGCACAATGAACTTCAGTGATGGTTTAGGAATTTAATTTTTTGAAGTCAGCACATTATACAGGGACAGTGATACACCTGGATGTGTTTCATCCAAAATAAAAATACTACCTTCTTCAACTAATACTGTATGTCAGCTTTCAGGGAGTCTGAAGACACCAACCACCAACAGTGTGAGCTGCACACTGAAAGTGATATTTCAGTGTTAGAGATAGAAATAGGATTTTCCATTGTGTTGGTTGTAGTCACATCAAGTCATGATATGAATGGTCACTAACACTCAATTCTGTGCTGAAACAGTGAAAAAAGTGTTTTTCACTTTACTGCACACAGCAAATGAAGTTGTTGATCTGGAGTGTGGCGAAGCTGAGGAGATGAGATAGATGATAATGGGGGTTGTAGCAGATGGCGGATGGTGTCGATCACTACAACGCAACTAAGGGCAACCTACGAAGACAGACAACGCATACCTTGGAATTTCCTGCTTAAGTAAATAGTCACAGAACGTCAAAAAAAATTAAACAAGAAAAGAAAAAAAGAAAAACAAAAAACCAGCACAGGACCTAGTTAAACACAATATTTAATAAACCAAAATAACCTAACCTAATAGAGACAAAGCTATAAAGAAAAAGAAAATAATCAAAACAATAACCCAAACCCATTCTAACTAAATGCAACAAAGAAATGGGGGCATTAAATAAAAAGCAACCCACCGTGCATTCATTCAATTTTTTTAAAGTCCAGGCCCAAGGCAAAACGAAACTGCCCATTCAATACTCGCGAGGTAGGGGGGTGATTGTGTTGTCCACCTGCGCAGCCCGACAACAACACCAGAGCTTGACGACCCGGCAGAACCAGCAGAAGAACTGCGGCAAAACACCCACGGCAGAAAAATTAGAACAAGGCAAAGCAGCAGTATTTCTTCTCCGTTGAGGACAAAGCAGCTGGCAAATAATTCTCGATCAGGCCCATTATGTGATCACCTGAGGGAGAGAAGCTGAGCGTGTCCACTCCAGCAACAGTGGAGGTAAGCATAGATAGATAGATAGATAGATAGATACTTTTATTAATCCCCGTGGGGAAATTCGTTTGTAGCAGCAGTAACAAGGAGACAATAAATACACTCTCTATAAAGGAAAAAAATAAATTTGTAAAAGAAATGCAATATATACAGGAGGGGGGTCTTATATACATACACACACACAGATAGCAGCAGACAATTGCATATATATATATATATATATATATATATATATACTCATACACACACATGTATACACATCGTATATATATGTCTACATATAAATATATATATGCAGCACCACTCTAAACAAAACTTTTATTAAGAGCAGGCTTTTGGGTTACAAGAATATATTTTATTTTTTAATTTACAAGCCTTTTAAGTTAGTAAGTTGGATTTGTTTTTAACTATGCAATGAACTGATATACTTAAAATGAATTAATTTTTTTTACTCTTACGACTCTAGGCAAAATAGTGTAATAACTGAGTATGTGTTATGAGCTATAACACTTTTAAACTGTTTTATATTCCTTCAATACTTCTTTAAATGATTTAAATGGAATTGAAATTAAATGATACCTCACTTAAGACAATTACCATAATCAACTCAAAGTTCAGCAAAAGAAATATCACAAGACTCCTTTTATGAAAACTAACAAATTAAAGAATTTACTTCAGGTTTTGACAATGAACATAACAAAATATCGAATCCTGAAAAGTTACCAGGTATAAATGTAGGTCTGAAATTGCAAGAAAATACTTTTAAATACCAGGTTACTCAAAGTTACTTTAACACATTTTAGTTACTCTCAATAATAAATTGATTCCAATTTACCAAGTTACTTAAACACAATTTTAGTTACTCTCAATAACCTTGAAATAATATAATAAACCAAATACACTCAGTGAATTTACACTCCACACACAGCCGCAATCAAAAATAAACCTCGTTGCAGGCCTGATATGAGTGAAATTTTTGAGTTGCGAGGAATCCACGTATCAATTCAACGATCCAGGAATAATAAAGAAAGAGTTTCCTCTAATCCAAAGAACAACGTTACTCCGGCTCCTTTCCTGAAGGCGAACACACAGCAGGTGAAGACCAAAGGCAGACTGATGAACAGCGAGGGCGCGTTTCAGCAACCTGGGCGAGTCCAACGACGCAGAGTCTCTCCAAAACCCGAATCCTCTTGCTCCCACAGCAGAATTAAAAGGCACAGCCAGATGTAGAAATGGTGTTAGCTTCTCCGGCTAAGTCCATTCACTTTACTATAGCGCTAACGGCACACTTAAAATTAGCTCAGTAGCTTGACATTAAGCTAATACAACAATGTAGCTCTCGACAGAAGCTCCGACCTGAAACTTCTCGAGCAGCTCAAAAATAATAAGCAGTAGCTTCCAGCATTCACCTGAAAGTATCGAGCAGACAGTCTCTAGGACACTGTAACTTCTTCCACTGTTATATCCAAACAAATCCTTGTGGCATGTCTCTCTTGTGTCTTCTTCCTCGTAATCGTCTCTCGCTTTCTTCTCTCTCCGATTCTTTTTTATTTTTTTTTGTTAGCAAAAAAAAACTCGTGATCCACTGTTACCTGACGGAGCCTATCACCTGACATCATCTAGACCAATGAATGAACAGGATCACTCTCTCAATCTTTACCTCCTCTTCCACATAGAACTCCTTCACCAAAATAAAATAAAATATTTAACAATGTACATTTATGTGGTTTTAATCTTATTTATAAGGCACGTAAACCATTTTAACTCTGCACTATAAAACCTCTCACATTTTAATACACATTTTTATAACAGTAATCTACTAGAAACTCAACTAACAAACTATCTATTCATTAATACATATTCATTTTAATAATATTTATTTTTTAACACAGGGTTACATATATATAATATACATACAGTTAATGTAACTGATATTTATAAGCGCACCCAGATGATGCATTAGTCCAGGCCAGTGAGCACAGAGCACAGATATGTTATAGTTTCTGATGGCGATTTGGCAGGAATGACTTCCTACTGCCTCAGGAGTGACTGCGTGGTGGCAGAAGCCTGTTGCTGAAGCTGCTTCCCAGATTGTTCATAGTTTCATGGAGTGTGTGGAGGGACTGTCCATGATTGTTCCCCAGCCGACCCTTCTGTCCATACCTCACCTCAGGTTGGCAAGTTAAAAGCCAACAACAGACCCTGCTTTTTAATGAGTTTATCCAGTCCTATTTGGCATCCTTTGTTTTAATGCCAGCCCCCCAGCACACCACAGCAAAGAAGATTTTTTGCCTTTTTACAGACTGGTGAAATTGGAGATCCTGCTGAAACACTGAAGGCCTGAGTCTCCTCGGGAAAGTAAAATCTACCTCCCTTTCTTTGGGCGCATCAGTTTTTGGGGACCACCCAGTTTGTTTCAGGTAAACCAAAACTTATGGTCACTATTTCTCTCTTTCCCAATAAAGACAGGAGAGGGGGGGGACTGACTCCTACAAAAAGCCCACCCCCATCCCCTTTTGTTTGGCCGTTCAGCTGCAGGTGATTCCCCCCACACCACCACAAAATCTCCACAAAACCTCCCCCCCCTTCCAAAAAACAAGGGCTTGTCACCCAGTATTTCTAGGTGACATAACTGAAAATCTGGTCAGGTGTGGTGGTGAATAAAAAGGGAGACAGCATTTCCCTGAGGAGCCCGTGTTCTGTGGGGGTCAGACTCCCCTGCACCCTCCCTTTCTACCTGTCAGGTAGTCCTCAATCCAAACAGGGGCCCCACCTGCATCTTCTGCAACAGTCTCAGCTGGATGGGGGAAATGCAGAGGAAAAGCAAGAACATGCCCCTCTGTGGTTTTTAGTCTGCCCGGGGAAAGTAACCCTCTCAGCAGGTATATTATTGCATCATCAACTCCCACCGGCTGATATCAAACTCAGGGGGTTTGGTATCTCCGGGGTCTGTGGTGTACGGCCCACGCCCCGACCTTCATAACATGGGGGCAGTGCAAGGCCCCTAGTAAAAGGGCCACGGGGTGGTTCTTTTTTGCACGGGACCAGGCAGGATTTTTTCCACAACGGGAATCCTCTGCAGGTGAAGACTTGATTGAACAGGTGCTGCAGACCCCACGGGTGGCTGGGCAACTCAGCCCCGGGGGATGCCGCAGGCAGAAACCTTTTCATGGTTGGAGGGGAGGAAAAGGGGGGGGGAGAGGGGGCCGGGGGTGTTGAGGCCCTGGGGGTGTGAAAGTCCACTGATCACTCAGAGGAGAGGGGGGGCAAGTTGGGGGGGGGGCGGGAATCAAACCTGTTGCTGGTTTTAACTTTTTTTTTCCCAAATTCCCCTTCACTCCATCTTCCTTTCCTCGGGAAACCAGTGACCTTATTCCACCATCCTGGTTTTGGTTCCTCCCCAGCCTCCAGCTTCCTCCTGTGGCATCCTTACTCTCCTTCAGGCTGTGTTTCATTTCCCTTCTGGCCTCCTGAGTCAGTCGGTCCCCAGCCATGAGCCCTCTTTTTATCATTAGAACCTTCGGTAATTTCCCTGGTTTTTGTTGGGAACAGCCCCCTTTTTGGGGGGGATGGAGTTTCCGTGCAGAATTTGATGCTCAAAAAACACAGTCAGTTGCCCACCCGGGGCCACCATGTGGTTTTGAGAAAAGGGGGGTTTTCCAGGGCATGCGGGGGCCCATGGCACCATCAGCCCTTTTCCCTAACAGTCCTCACAGTGACTGGGGTGCTGAACCACGGGTGTGTATATGGGGAGAGAGGAAAAGATTGGGGTCAGATTGGATGGAGGGGGAGTGCGGGTGTATGATTGGTGACTTTGTGTAAACCAAAGTTTTCCCCTTTTTTGGGCACTGGAATCTGATGGAACGTGGGGGGGTGGAGGAGAGACGGGCATGGTTAAAGCCCCGGGGTGAAGATGAAGGCACTGGGGAAGTCTGCAGGTCGGCAGTGACAAGGGATGACGTCACGGGCCCGCCTCTTTCGGTCGGAGGAATATGAGGGTGGCGATCGGTAAACTCCGGGGAAATAATATGGACGAACCCAAAGTAATTTCCACGTCTCCCACCCCCCTTGACGTGGATATTAAAGGTTAAACCTGTTGTTGGGCAGGGCCCCCCCCTCCTTTCTTTTTACCCCCCGCGTGGGTCCCGCACTGTGGGGAATCCAGCGACCAACATTTGAGTCGGTTCGTCCCCAATTTTTCCCAAAACCGATGCTGGCCCTCTGTACCCTGCGGTCCGCTGACCCCTCCAGCTCGTCCTTTTTGTTTGCATGACCTGACGTTCCCTGATGATCCGGAGACAGGGGGTTTAAAACCCCCTTCTCACCCGCCCCCCCCCATCCCCCGTCTCCTCCTCGGTTCCTCTTTTTGGGGCTTCTTTCGGCCACGGGGTGGCCCCCTCACGCCACAGCTGATCCAGGTAAAAAATGCCAGGGTTTCCCCACTCCGGGGCCCCGAGCAGCCCAAGCACCAGGAGCAGGGAAAAAGTGTCAAAAATGTCCAGTCATGCTGCCAAAACACAAAAAAAAAATCTACTGAAGACAGAACAAAAACAAAGTAGAAAAGAAAAAAACACAAAAACACTAAAAAAAAGCAAAAAACAAAACTCCCCAAATGGGGGGCTGCTGCTGCCCATCTGAGAAGCTTTCTTGGACAGGTTCTGTCCCTCACCCATTTGTCTCCTCTGTTCCCCCTCCCTGATCTTCTCGTTTGTCCTTTTGGTGCTCCCCATTTTCTGTGTCCTGTGTTGTGTGTTCAGGCTGGGGGGTGACCTGGATTCTTTCCACCAACTCCTACACACCTGACTGTCCCCACATCACCCCCAGGGGTTTTTTGACACCCCCTTGGTGGCTTTCTTGAACTCTTTGGACTTTTTGGATTTTAGTTAAATATTGTTTGTTTGTTTGGATTTTTCAGTCAGACCTGTAGCAGCTCATTTTGTTTGGAATTTTGAAGACTCTTGTTTTTTTTCTTGAATTTTGTTCAACATTTCCTGTTTCTTGAAGCCCTGCCCTTTTGTATCCCGTTTGTTCCTTTTTTTTTCCCCCCTTTGTTGATTTCTGCCATTGTCGGGTTTTTTAAGTGTTTTAAGTCTCCTTGCTTCTTCTCCCCTTTTTCATTTAGTCAGTTGTTTTGTCTGAGTCTGTTCCAGTATTTGTCCTCTGTGTGGCTCCGGGTTTCCCGTGTGGACACTGGAGTTTTCTGTCTTTTTTTTCCTGGTCTCCCCAGATTTTTCAACAATATAAAAAAATGGTCCCATAAGACAAGAGTTAATTAATCTAATTAAGTCATCTGTACTTCTTCCCAGACACTGCCCAGCTTGGTTGTAAGGGACTAGCCCCCGGATGAATTAAATATAAAAAATTGTCTCCCCGCAGACAACAGGGTATGGGGAAAAAACTTGTCATAAAAAATGCCCTGATAGTTGGAAAAACAATTCCTATCTTTTTTTTTATTTTCACCATAAGCATCCGGCTGTAGAAAAGACGGATGTATTTTTTTTCCCTACTGTTTATGGTGTACGGCTGTCGTTTAAACCCTCCATCATCTCTGTTCCGAGAAGTTCAGAGGTCTATGGGATTTTTGGTCAGTATGGAGGTTTATTTAAAAAACTTGGGTCATGCCCGGGGAAAGGTAACACTGGGTGAGAGAGAGAGAATTTTCTAATGCAGTTTTAATTTGCCCCTAAAGGTTTTAATTGTGAATGAAGAAGTTGAAAAAAGTTTTTTGGGGGTTTTATTAGATGTCAGAGTGTGGTGTCTATTCCAGCCTGAACATTTCATAAAAACACAATTTAAAACGAGACAGTAAAAAAAAAGAAAAGAAAAATAAAAAACTGTATTTATAAAAAAAGGAAAAAAAAAAAAAAATACTGATATATTGATATCTATTCTCAATATAATCAAGTGACTTATTTTCATTTTAAACCCCATGTTTTTATGTAAGGTATATATAAAAAGCACTAAGATAGAAAAAAATGTAAAATTGCAATTCTCCATCCACCACATGATGGGGTTAATCTGATTTACCCTTTGGTTAGCATCTGTGAATGAAAAAAAAAAGACAGTCCAGGGGGAAAGGTGGAGGAGGTGGGGGGTCTCAGTGTGTCTGCAGAGACTGTGTAAAGGACAACAGCAGCAGACGTAATCCCTGATGATTCCCCAGATCAGAGGAACACACAGGGATGATGGTGGACTCAGAGCAGTTCAGACTGCACCTGAGAGTCTTCCCACTTCTTCGGGTTCCTCTGTCATCACTGCGGGATAAGCTCCCCCTCCCTCTACCTCCCAGTAACATGGACCAATCAGGCCTCTCTACAACAAGCTGTTCCCCAGCCTTTTGGATCATCAGGACACAGCTGTCCTCTCTCAACACACACCCCCCCTCTTCACTCTCTCCTTGAAAAAATGCTCCCTCCATCTGTTGAGAAAGAAACAACAGGGTGATAAATAAATTTTTGAGACTCATTCATCATTCAGTCACTGATAAAGCACATCAGTATAAACAGCGGGGACTTAGTTTTTGAGCAGAATAGCAGGGGGGGGCAGTTTCCCTCAGCTCTCATGTTACTTTGGGTGAAGACACTGAGCGGGGAAGCTCACACACCTCAAAGATTTTTAGCATCAAGCTGTTTACCAAACATTTCCTAAGTCCGGAAATAAACTGCTGAGTCATAAATTTCAACTGCCCCAAAAAGGTTCACTGTTCATTCCTCATTTCCTTTTAAAGAAAAGTCTCTGGTGTTGATGAACATCTGATCTGCTTCTGAAATATCAGCTGACAAAAAACATGGAGGCTGTCACTAAAGTATCTAAAGATGGACAGATATAGATGTGATCACTGGATTCAGCAGAGGTTCTGCTCTGTATCAACCACATTCTTAAAAAATGTCATGATTCTTCTCTGAAATCAAAGTGTTTTGCAGGTGCAGTCAGAGTCTCAGGCGGGGAAAAAGATAAAACTAAAATTTTTTAGTGTTGAAATGAAGAGAAAACCCTTCAGATCAGATTTGATGCTCGACACTTTGATGAATGGGGACCACTGTCTCACACATCTTGGGGCTGTGTTAATCAACTCATTTCCCTGTGAGATGAACACAATAACAGTTGTCTTCACATCACCTAAAACACACAATACAATCAGGCTTGTTGATCTGTTTGGGCTGACTTTCTGTCTTTTGTTTTTTTTTTCCAATCCTGAAGCCTGTCCCCATTCTCCTCTCACAGCTTCAATGGGAAAGACCACTGGAAGGGGGGGTTTGGGAGCACGGGATTTTCGCGATAAAAACTGTGTTTAGGACCATACTGATAAAAGCAGCATGGACTGTTTCCCAACCCCTCTACTGACCTCAAGTCTATCTCATCGGGACTTTTCACAAGATGAAACCCTTCCTCCTGAATCCGAGCCGTTGAAGGTCAGCCCGGTTCTCAGATGGGAGGGGTTGGACTTCAAAGCGGGGGCCAAAAGAAGCACAGCGATCCTGAAAAACTGCAGGAACCAATCTAAATAAAAAAAACCATGGGAAAAAAATCACTTCTAATAAAAGTTTGTTAATCAATGAGATTTCACAAACATAGTAGGGGGGATTTTTCCTTCTCTTTTGGGGAATCATAATGTCAGCCTTCACAAAATCACCCAAATGTCACAAATTCCACAACTATTCTTTTCAAAAGATTCATAACATGCTGACCTCAGCAAGTCTGGAATTGGGAAAAAAAGATCAAATCAGACATGTTGGCCCCAAAAACTGACTTTGAGTCCCTGAAATGGATCAAATTTAAATTTCAGTCCTGACCCCAGGAAAATTCTTGCTTGGTCCTGGCTTTTCCCGAATCATCGGGAAACCCAAACTAAACACATATTCAACTGAACAACAACAAAAAAAAAACAAAAAACAACAACAATAATAAAATAAAAAAATAATAATACATTTTTTGGACATTATATTACGGTTTTGAAAACTCACACGGGACTTTTTCTACACTTCATTTAAAACAGTCTGCTGTTGGACAAATGATTTGTGGGGAAGGTTTTTTGAAGTCAACAGACATTTTTAGAAATGTCTGTTGATATTCAAAAGGAACAACAATTTCAAATCTCATTCATTCAAGATAAATAATTAAAGTTCGGGGAAAAAAAAAAGGCAGTTGTGGATTAAAGATCTAAGATCTCAACAGTAACAGACAGTGAACGACCTCAAGTCTATCCAGTGTGGACTCCAAAAAACCACACAGCACCCCCTGAATCCGGCTTTTAAAAGGTCACCCAGTTGTCCCCAGATGGGGGGGGTTTGGGATTCAGGCTGACCAGAAAAAGCACCTGATCTCGCAAACTCAGAATCAATCTGAATAAAGAATAAAGAATAAATCATGTGGATAAAATCACTTCTAACCCAATCAGATATGTCCTAATCAATGAATTTCACTAAATGGAGGGACTTTGTCCTTCTCATTTGGATCATCATTTGTCACCTTCTACACATCATCCAAATGTCAAAAATTTATAAACTTTTCATGTCCCAGATTCATAACATGCTGTGAGCTCACATTTTGAAAAGAAAAAGATCAAATCAACATGTGGATTGGCAGTATAAGTTACCATGGTGGTAACCTGTTCAAAAAATAAACCACCTTGGAAATTTCTAAAAACCCAGGTTAAACCTGAAGTTACCGGGCTAACCCCAAATCCTGTTTCCCGAAAGGTCTCTGATCAGCCGGGAAATCTAAAACAAAACCCCATGTTAAAGGAAGAAAAGTATTTTAATCCCAAAGCGCTGATTTAATAAATTTGTATTGATGATAAATATCCTCAGATGAGGCAAAAAAATCCTCTTCATTGTTGAAGTTTTTAAGCCCTTCTGTTTTATAGCGGCATCATATTCTAAAAAAAATAAAAATAAAAGGCCTTTTAGGCTGTGTGAGCCCGGGCTTTTTTGGCCCGGTCCTTTCATATCTGATTGAAAAACCATAGAAAACCACCCATTCATTCAGTTTAATCTTTGTTCCTTTTTATAAAATTTTCCTTTTAAAAACTTTTTTAAAAACAAAAAAAAGTCAAACTACGATAAATCTTCACATAAAAACCCCATCAAAACTAACGGTCAAACTCCCGTTAAAAACAAAAGGGGTCAAACTACAGTAAAAATTTTTGGCAGGCCCCACAGCCTTAATACTCACAAAACAAAAGCCTCACTTGACCTGAATAATTTTGGCCCCCCAAACAACGATGCCGCCCCCTTGAAACTTTAACAAAAATCCACTTTGTTTTGGGCCATAATATAGCCTACCAAAAAAGAAAAAAACATAAATAAATCACTTTTTTTTTGGGCATTAATGCTTTATGAACTTTTGCTAAATGGGTTTTTTGAGTTAACCTTTTGTTAAGGGTTTCTACAGGGGAAAGTATTAAAAAGCTGTTCTTTACAATATATGGGGTTTTATTTTAAAATTTTTATCACCAGCATGGTGGATGTTCAAAAAAAAAATCCAAAGATGATGATGCTTCATGACACGAAAACAAGTATGCCCATGGTGTTTTTGGCTGGATGTTTTGCCAATTTAGAAGATGGATAGTGTGAGATGAGGGTTAAGGAAGAAAAAATAGAAAAATTTGTACACAGAGAAATGTTGGAAAACATCAGATTAAGATTAAAAATGTTTTAATCATATTTTTTCCCAGAATAGACATTTTTTGTAATTTTCGAAAAAAGGTTAATAAAAAAATTCAATTGTATTATTTTTTTTAAAGGGTAAAAACCTCTGGAAAAAATTATATCTGAGGTTTTCAAATTTCATGATAAAAGGGTTAAATGTGTGGGTTTTAGGCTTAGAGGTCTGGGGGTTTTGGGTTTTAAATCCCCCCACTAATGGGTGGAATAGATATGCCTGTCTTTAAAAGCCCAGGTGAGGTGCCTTCCTTTTTGCCTGGGGCCCCCTTTGGAGGGGTTTTTTGGTGTGTGCAGGTGGGGGAAAGTTTTTTTGGGGGAAAAAAAACAGGGGAAAAGGTGTTTGTTTTTTTAATGGGTATTTCTGATTCCAAGATCGTGGTCCTGTGAGTTTTAGGTTTGATCCATGTTCAAAGTTCTTGGTTGAACAAACTCAGCTCCTTCCTGTGTTCCATAAATGTGTTTCCATCTGACAGGAAGACGGGGGCTGCACCAGTTACCCACTAAACCAGGAGGGGGGGTTCTGTATTCCCCCACATGCCCTTTAAGTATGAAACTTATTTAAAGGCGTGTAGGGGGCTGTACCCCCTAAAAAAACATTTTTAAATATTTTTTTGCCTCTTTGGAATCCGACTGGCTTTCCTGAGCAGTTTTTTTTATTTTTGTTTTTTACTTCACATTGTTTTTTACAGTGACGATGTAATGATTCTCTGCACTGACATTGTTCCGGAACTCATTATTGATTTTTTTAATTATCTGCCCATAAGTCCTTTTTTGTTTTTTATCTGAACCAACTGATTCTAATTTTTTTTTATTTTTGGGAGGTCCAGCCAGGGGGGAGAGTTTGCAGGTACACACTCTGCATGCTGTGTCTTATAAATGGTGGATCAATCTGTCTTAAATTTTTCCCCCTTGAAATCAGTTTTAGATTTCGGGTTTTTAAAGTTTTACAGTGTTTGAATGTTTTTAGGGGGCGCACCAGGTGAGCACATGGTGTGAGTATCAGTTTTTGGATAAAATCCCCCCACAGTGGGGACTCCCCTTGTTTTAAATTTTTTACTGTTGGGTATTACGTTATTTCAATATTGTGGAAAAAGTCTATCATTTGTCACCTAGTGTTTTTGTTTTCAGGCCGTTAGGTCTCAACACTTCCTGTCAATTATCTGATTTAAATAAACTCAGTTTGTTTAAATGCATGTCTGCTCCTTCCTTTTGAACTTTTCAGTTATTTTTTCCCAACTCAGTACGTAAGTTATATTATTTTGGGGTTTATAATTTTTAACCCTCAGACCTCTCACACTCTGAGTTGGGTCACAAAAAAGAAAAGTGAAATGAAGTGAAACTGAAGGAATAATTTTAGTCTGAAATAAAAAAAAATTTTGGAACAACTATTTAAATCTCATTCATTCAAGTTAATGGTTCAAGTTCTGATGAAGATAAACCGGGTTTCTTGGGATTAAAAATAAGATCTACAACAGTATCAGACAGTAACGACCTCGGGTTCCCCAGTCTCAGTGTGGACTCCCCAAAAACCACCAGTTTCCCTCCTGAATCCCAGCCATTTTTCCCAGGTCCGGGCCTCAAGAGGGGGGGGTTTGGGACTTCAGAGTTGAGGCCAGGAACCCCTGATCTCTGAAATGAGCGGGAACCCCAATCTAATAAAAATAAATTGGGGATAAAATCTTTTCCCTAATCAATAGATATGCCCTAATCAATGAGCTTTCACTAACATGAGTAGAGGGTTTTGTCCTTCTCTTTTTGTGGATCATCATAATTCAGCCTTCTAAAAATCATCCAAATTCCCCCCAAACATTCTACAACTATTCATGTCAACAGTTCATAACAGTGCTGAGCTCAGTCAAGTCTTAATTAAAAGAAAAAAGATCAAATCAGACATTTTGGGACTAAAAACACTTTGATTCACCACTGAAATGGTCAAACTTCAAATGTTCAGTCCTGATCCGGGAAAATGCTTGTTGGCCCGGGTCTTTTCCCTCAGATCATAAAATCACAACAAAAAAATTTCAACTGAAAAACAATTTTTGACCAAATTACAGATGGATTTAATAAAAAACTTTGGGAAAATGAAAAGAAGTCATACACAAAACTCTACTATTGATAATAATAAAAATAATACAAAACAATAAAACAATAACATTCAACAAACATTTCCCAACTTTTCCCCTTTAAGTCTTTTTAACACATTTTCCCAGTAATTAAATTTAAAAAAATTAACATTGAAAAACAACACACTTTTAAATCTGAAGAGACATTAGTTGAATTTTGAAATGAACTTCAATTTTTTCAATTATTTGAAAAATTTTATCTTCTGAATTTTGGATAAAAATAATTTAAACAACTCCCCTGGAATTTTTAATTCATTTTAGAAAAAATTAGTCTTTTAATTTCATTATCAAAGAAATTATTCATGAAATACAGAAATGAAGTAAACTGAAAATAACTTAGTCGAAAAAGAAAAGTCAATATAAAAACAACTATTTCAAAATCTCATTTTATTCCCAAGTGAATGGTTTCAATTTTGGAAAAATAAACAGGTTCATTTTGGATTAAAAGTCCAGAAAATTTTCAACAGTAAAGAAAAAGTTTGAACCCCTTTTTCCCAAGTCTAAATCTACATGTTTTTTGGGGACTCTCCAGAAAAAACCCCTTCCTCCTTTTGAAAAATTCCTGCAATAAAAAACGGTACTAAAGGGTTTTTGGAATTTGTTTTTTTCGGGAAAAAAAAAAAGGGGAACTGGGAGGTTTTTTTTGGGAGGAAAGGCCAAAAAAGGGGCCCCCCAAACTTTCCCCCAAAAAACTTCTTTTGGAAGGGGTTAAAACAACGGGCTCCAAATTTTTTTTTTCCCTTGGAAAAAAGGAAAAAACCAACATTTAAAAAGAAAAAGTTCAAAATTTAAAAATTTTATGGTTTTTTTGGAAAAAGGACCAAACCCAAGGGGAACAAACCCCTCTCGGGGTTTGGGCTCTGGGAAAAAAAAGCTCTTTTTTTTAAAAACCCAACGGACCCTAGTTTGGTTTTTTTAAAAACCCGGGGAAAGGGAAAAACCCAAAACAAAAAAGATTTTTGGAGGGGGAAAACCCCCCAGAAAAATTTTTCAGGCCCTTTTTTCCCCTTTTCCCCCCCAAAACCGGGGCCCCCTAAACTAAGGGGAAAGGAAAAAGTTTCATTTTTTGAGGGGAAATGGGTACTCCTTTTTTCCCCTTAATTCAAAAATCCCTTCGGGTTAAAATTTTCCCTCAACAAATTTTTGGACCCGCCCCCAAAATTTTGGGAAAAAATTTTTCGTATTTTAAAAATTTCAAAACAATAAAAACCCGGGGGGACATGTTCCCCAGCCCCGGGGGGCCCCTTAAATTTGAAATTTTTTTAAATGTTTATTTCCCCTTAAAAACCTCGGGAATTATTTTAAAATTTGGTTATCGGGGCAAGGAGGGAAAGTTTTCCCCTATATTTTTAGGTCCCTAGGTTGTTCAGTAACCAGGGGGGAATCAAAGTCCCCCACCCAACCCTCAAAATGAAAAAACCTCTTTTTAAATTAAGTCCTTTTTTGGTTTAGAAAGAAATGATGAAAAGTTAAAGGAATTTTTTCCCCCTTTCCGTTTATTTGATGAATAAATTAATTAAATTCCTGGTTGGCTTTTTGGGCCAGTCCAGAGTAACTTCGGTTTTAAACTGTTTTTCCCAAAAGAGCCACTCCTTTGCCATCACTTTTTGAGGCCGTTTTTTCCCCCCAGGGAGGTTTAAAGAGTTTCTTCTTGGTTTTTTGGGGTTTTTGGCTTTTTCCCGGGAGTTTTAAACTTCTGATCCTTTTTCTATTGTTAGCCCCTCCCTCTGTGATGTGGAGCCTGTTGTCTGATTAGAAGGGGGGGGTTTCCCCTCTTTGAGCCTAAAACCCCGGAACTTTTTTCCAAGTGTTTAAGTTTTACAAATTTTTGTCCTGAAGCAAACGGGGGAAAAAAATCAGATGACATAAAAGAAAACTCCTTCATTAAAAAAACCCCCTGTAATTTCCCCCTGTTTTGGGAACATTAGTAAATGTCATTGTCCACATTTAATCTTTAGGAAACCCTTTACTTTGCAGCGTCAGCCAGCTCCCCCCTTTTCCCTTCCCCCGGAATTTCATGGATTTCCAAAAAGCCCCCCCTTTTCCTTCTTTTTCATTACTAACCCCCCCTATCCTCCCTCGTTTTGAGCTTCAAACTGGACTCCCCTTCGGGACTTCTTCAGCCCTTCTTCACAAAAGTGACAATGTTCTCCCAGCAGCGGGAACAAAAACTTTTAAATAAAATTTCAAAGAAAACCAGGGGCCCAAACATCAGATCCATGTTGGACAATCCACTGCTTGGGTCAGCATGGAGAATTTCAACCGATGTCAAAGAGTTGTTGTCCATCAGACCATAAATATAGTCCAGGTGTTTGATGCTGCTGGGCAGACTGGACGGGGAAACCTCTGGCTCTCCTGGTCCACCGGGGGAAACGAAGGAATTACCACATTATGTTTGGGCATCTGTGGGTTTTTGCTTTTACAAACAACAGCTGTTTTTTATGTTCTGTGGTGACTGTCCTTTTAAAAAACACTACTGTGCGAATTCTAAAAGAGAGAAACAAGCAATCAATTCCCTCAGGCTAGAGACATCAAAGTCCCCCTTTTTAAAATGATGAGTTTAAGGGTCACCTGGGTTTGACAGAAGTCTACCTCTGCACAGGACACTAACACAAACACTGGGAATGGATATGCTGAGTTAAGGAGTTTTTTCTGATCTGAATGACACATTAAGAACATAAAAATCTTTTTTTAAAAGGAAAAAACAACTTTTTAAACCTTTTTTCAGCCTGATCACCCTATACTGTGTCATTCATAAACTAGACAAAACACAATCACTTCATCTTTCTAGAAAACCAGTTATACAAGACAGCTTCTGATACATTTAAACTCGCTGCAGCTCCTTCTTTTCAGCAGAGGGGGCTGTCCCTTTTAAATTAATGGCGACATCCTTTGACCCGTCCTTTCTGGCCCCACAGCTGGGCTCAGGTCCCGGAAAAAAGTTCTGATGGATCCTGGTGGAAAAAGAATTAAGACCATCAGGGGCATGGGGACAGGGACAACTGGGTTTTTTTCTGTGTTCTCTTAGTAAAGAAGAAAACATGTAGTCAGTTGCAGCTCACTTTTTGCAGCAAAGGGGGCTGTCCTTTTAAATTAAGGACAACCCTTTAATCCTCTTCATGGACACACAGCTGGGCTCAGGTCCATTTCAGGGCCCTCCCGCAGAGTCTGGTGTGTGTGCTGCTCGCCTTCCCAAAAAAACACAGAGCTTTGAGTGGAATAATGATGGTGCAATGATGGTGTAAACTCTGACATGGAAAAGTCATGGGCAGTTAGAATCCTCATCTCACCTCTGAGCTTTGGTCTGGGGCATCCTCAGTTCAGGTTCATTCAGGTTATGTTACTTTTTTTACCGAGGAATTTTTTTCAGTAATGATCAGATGATGATGTCCTTTTGACACAAAACACAGAACACAAAAAATGAACACAAAACCAACACACCCCTTATAAACATGATGATAAAAAAAAGTGCTCAGGGGTCACCAATCAGGATCAAAAAAGAAAGTTTAAAAAAAAAAATAACTCGGGTTTAAAAGGGAAAATAATAAAAAACCTTTTTTTATAAAAATTGGGAAAAAAAAGAAGTTAAACTTTAAAAATAAATTTAAAAAACAGAATAAATAAATAAATAAAAAAGGGGAAAAAAACCCTAAATAAGTCAGTATTGCAATGTATCCTGCAACTTGAATTTTGTGACGAGGGAAAAAAGCTGTTCTTATATCCCGGGTTTTTTCATCTTGGGGCATAAACCTCCGCCTGGGGGAAGAAGCTGAAAGTGGGAGTAAAGGGTGAGTATTATTAAAATGGAGGTGCTGTCCTCTGTACCTGTCTGTGTACAGGGGCCCGGGCTTTGGGACTCCCGCGACACTAGACCACTTTTTCTGAGGACTTCCATGTTTTAAAAATTTAAGAAAACCCTGAAATAAAGAAAAAATAAAAGGATTTATAAAAAAAGAGAACTGCTCATTATGGTTCAGTCAATGTAAAATTTCAAGTTTCCTTAAACAGTGTAAAAGATTTAGCCTTTTACAAACCATTCACAATTTTCTTCAAAAACAATTGTTAAGTAGTCCCAAAATATTTTTAAAACTGCCCTCCTCAATGGTCTGACCTTTAATTTCATACTTTGGGGCCCGTGGGGTTTCCCAAAAACAATGAGCATATCTTTTGGTTTTTTTGGAGCATTTAGCTGGGTGGGTTCCCCACCCCTGAACTAAATCATCAATGCTGGGCCATGGCCTCTCACCGCCTGGAGGAGACTAACAAAACTGAGTCATCAGCACTTTATGTGCTTCTGTTCATGTCTGCTCTGACACATTTTGTGTTTAAAAACAACAATAGTGGTGAAAACACCCTTGAGGAAAACAGGGAAAAAACCCTTTTGGGCAGACAATGTCTGTTGACCCTCACTTCTTGTCCTTTGCTAGCCTGGCCTGTGTCCCCATTAAAACCAGATGTTTAAGAAGCGGTTGAGCAAGTCCTGCACATCCCCGGGCTCAGTTCATTGGGGTTTCCCAAAGCCCCCATATATTATGGGCCGGGCCTTTGTTTCACCAAAAACAAACCCTTTTTGACATCCCCACAGCTCAATTTAAAAAAGGTTTGTGCTTTTAAAATGTTTCAGTTCTGAGTTTCTGTGCTAAAAACAAAGGAATCAAAACAACGTAAAACAATTCAGAGCATTATCACCTGTGTCACTAAACCATCAAAAGCCCAAAAACGCGCCTGAAGGGCCCGCAGTTTTTATATTCCCAAGCTGAACCCAAATTTGTTTGCTGCCATCTTGTTTTCCCGTTTTGTTTTTAATCCTGCTTTTACTGATTTGGGAAAAAATGGTTTGTTGTTGGGGAAAAATTTTTTAAAACGCTTGGGGGAAAGATCTGTCCCTAAAAAAACCCTCGAGCATGTTATATCCCCCAAAGAGTCCAAATCATCCCCACAGGACAAGGGAAAAAATCCCCGTCCCTGCGAAAATCCCTGGAGGGGACACCGACTCTCTTTATGTCCTGTCTTTCTCCATCTTTCCTTTGAAATATCAGCTGCTCCTACACTGATTGGCTCTTCTTTCCCCTTTCTACCCACCATTCAGAAGAACATTTCCTTCTTTACACACAGATGGACTGAGATCCACTGATTTTATCTACAATCTTTTTTCTGATGTTTTTTGAAAATGACTTGATGAAACAAGCTGCAGGGTTATTCCCAAAAAAAACAACTGAGACTCAGTTCATTTCTCCTCAATATCAGAATCAGAATCAAAAACTTTTTTTGCCAGGTATGTTAAAATACAAGGAATTTGCGGGGGTTGTTGGTGCAAAAACAGGCAATTGGACTGACGTCCCCTAACACCAAAATTGAACAATAAAAAAAATTTTTAAAACTAAAATAAAGAAAAGAAAGAAGACTAAGGGGAAAGTGACAAATAATAATAAAAATAATAAATATTATTCCAGGGGGCCCTTTTTTGTTGGGCCCTCAACTTTTCAAAAGTAAATCTGAAATATATGAAACCAACAAAACAAAAACCAAACCAAACACAGAACCGATAACTAATAAAAGCAGCAAATTGTCCCGACGAAAGTTTTCTGTTTGTCGGGCCAACAGAGAAAAATCACCTATCAGAGCTGCTGAGATTTTTTGGAGTATTTATGGGTTTGGGGCTTTATCATCTAATTCATCATAGAGTTTGTCCCGATAGGACCAGGAGGCCTCTGACCCGTGGATGGGTGCTGTCTCTCTGAAAAACAATAGAGTAAAAACCCCGTCAGTCCCCCTGGCCAGTCCGTGGAGTTCATCTAATGACGAAAAGTCAGAGCTGTTTTCACCGCTGTCGCCGAGCTAACCGCATTTCGCGCTCAGACTGCGGAGGCAGCGCTCAGGTCCCCCTCCTCCCAACTGATTGGGGAAAAAACCCTTATCGAAAGTGGAGCCACAGACTAACAAAGGGTCCGTGTTCAATACTGACCATCACACTCTGTTTTACTTGCTCCCCCCTTTCTGCAGATATCCCAAAAACTGGCGGATAATGGGGAAGTTCTTCGAAACGGACCTCCCCGCCACTTTACAGCGACAACTCAGAACAAACACCTTAACCGTTTAAAGAAACAAAAATAAAAAAACACAACAATATCCAAAAAAATCGAACATCCATTTGGTAACTACAGGGAAATGTTGACGAGTAGAAATTAAAAGTGCGGACATTTACCTTCAGACAGAAAATATCCCCGCCCCAAACTTTGTCAAAGTGAAAGTAAACTTTCCAACTGTGAGTACAGTGATGGGAATTTCCACTTTTTAAGAGGGGGTTCAGGTACCCCTAAAAGGGACTCTTTCGGGCCCCGGACTAAATTTATTTGTTGTTAAATTAATTTATTTAAAATAACATATTTAAATCTTTTACAATGTAAAACATACATTTATAAGTGTTTATTATTTATAAGGGGTAAACATTATTATGGAAATACTGTAAAAGAATTTTGGGGGGCCTTTTAAAAAGGCCAAAAAGGGGCACAGGATATTCCCAAAAAAAATGATGGGTTTTGACCCGGGGAAAAAAACATTAAATAGTACAAAGTGTTAATTTCATACTTTTGGTGGGAAATTTTAAATCCCCTTGCAATTGAATGCATCGTTCAGCCCCCCTCTTAAGGGGGGTACCTACTTTTAATAGCCAATTACAACCGTAGGACGTTGCTTTTCCGTTTTTCCCCACCCAGTTAAGGGAAGAGAGAGCCCATCCGTTGAAACAAACGGAAGAAAATATAGCGATTACAGGAAAAATTGGGGGAGATAAGAGGGTTGGGATTTTCCCCGGGCCCGGATGAAACAAACAAGGGGGAGGGAGCCGGGAAGGGGTCAAATTTAAATGATAAAAAAAACGTTTCCTTATTAAATTTTCCATGCTAATCTGCTCTCGCTTAACAGGCCAATCATTCACCCTTCCATTTTGAGAGCGGCCAATTACGATACTGGGAAAAAACAGACAACGGTGGGAAAAGGCCTTATTGCTGCTCTGGTGTTACTTTGCCTGCGTGAAACAAATCATTGATATTATGTTATAAAATGAGCGAATAATTAGTATTTCCTAACGGAAAAGGGTTTTGTATTTTTTGTTTAATGTGAAAAGTTTGTAAAAATGTTTACTTTCTTGTGAATTTTAAAAAAAAAAACGATATGTGAAATGTAAAGGAAAAAAAATAATATTTTTGGGGGGAAATGCAATTTATTGAAGATTTTTGCCATTTCAACTAAGTTAAGTATTAGGAAATTTTGGTGCCTCCATGAATAGGCCTATAATGAATAAACTAACACATTTCAATTTAAACATGTTAAAATTTTGTTAATGTTGTTTGCACATGGGTTTTAATAGGGTTATGACAAAAGCTATTTTGATTTTTATTACTTTTCATAAATTGTTGAAACACTGTTCAAAGAACAGGGGGATATTTAAAATTGTTTCATAAATGATATATTTAAAACTGAATTTTTCAACTAAGATAAAATTTGAGAAGATTTATGTTGAAATTTGGGGGCAATGGTGTGTATCTTTTTAAATGGTTCACTAGCTTTCATTGAGGTGGGTATTTTGAATGTAAATTGGTGACCCTGTCTTGGTCAGGTTTTTTTTTGGGCAATTTTTTGGGTGGGGCAAACTTTTGTTTAAAATGGCAGCCAACTACCTTGGGGAGTTCACACAGAGGAATCCCACAAAATTATCCCAAAACAAACACATTGATGCTTTTCCAGGATCTTGGAATCAGGTGAAACCCGCAATAACTCTACCAAAAGCCTGCCAAACTTTTTTTTTCATTTAAGGGCTAACGGGAAATTTTTAATTAAACTACTTTTTTTTTATTCATTTTTTTATAGTTTATTATTTTGTTCCTGTGCAATTCAGGGAATCTGTTCCTGTAAAAAATTTTAAAATTACCCCGTTTTTTGGTTCCCTCGTTGTTTCCATGGTGGGTCCTCCTCCTGCCTTCTGATCCTGGAATCTTTTTATTAGTCACAGGAATATTTTGTAATTCACTTTTTTAAACCTTTAAAATTGGTTACAGAAGTAGGCCAACCAGGAGCCATTAATTGAGCATCAACATTGGCGGATGACCAGTATGGTTTTCAAAATTTGGGGAAAATTCCAAATGCAGTTTTTTCAGTGGGATAACTCAGGTGCTGAACAAGATGAGCAGGGCATTGATTTTCTTAAAAAGTATGGTAAAATTGAAAAGGGTCCTTTTAGTTGATGATCCCTTCCCCGTTCTCCCAAAACCCGATCGTTGAATATCCCAGTGGTTTTGCTTTAGGCTTTAAAACCCCACTTTCCCTCGGCATAGCAGCGACCCCAAAGTTGTCTTAAGTTAAGAATGTAAACTTCGCTATTAAGGTTGGTGTGGGGTTTCCAAACGTCTTGCTGAGCTCAAGCAACTAGCTGTGAGTGGTAAAAAAGTATGGTGAGGGGTTGAAAGAGATGATGACCGATTGGGGAAAATGTTTAGGCCGAACCTGCAACTGGAGACAGCTTTTTTTCCCCCGGGGCCCCTGTCTTTTCACCTGCTCCAAATGAAACGCTTCACCCCTTTCCTGACCCCCGCAACCATGGGGCCCTGCCCCCGTTCCCTACTAAGGGAAAAAAAACCCCCCTTTAAATTAGAAACCCACCTGATGTTCAGAAAGGGGTGGTTGAGCATATCAGGCAGGACTCTTTCACACATGCAGTCCCAGGTGAGACTCCCCCTTCTCCGGCAAGACTTTTCAAATTTTAAACTGATTCCCCCACATGGGACCCACATTGAGCTGCTCCAAAATGATCCTTGTTTCTCCCCCGCAAATTTCCCGGAAGATTCTTTCTTGCCCCCCAAACCCCGATGTAGTAAAAGGGGTTACGGTCTGAGTCACTGCCTGCAGCCTACCACAACTCTTAGATTCAGCTTTTGCGGTGGAGGATGAAAGGGCCCGTTTTTGAACACCCTCCCAAAAACCCTGGTGGGAAAACCCTCCACTTTCCTTTTCCTCCAGCTAGCTTTAAGCCGAGCCACAAAAGGGGGGTTAAACCCGAAGATGAAAACTCTTTGGGAGTTCTGGGGGTGTTGGGGTAACACCTTGCCCACCCTTTCAACAGGGAGAAGAAAGGCAGCCCACCCAATTTTGGATTTTTTTGATGATTGTTTTTGAGGGAAAATGGCAGCAAAAAATGCAACCCCTGAAAAACCACATTGGGGCCACCACAAAAGAAATCAAAGGGGATTCCATGGTGCATATGGTAAACCCGAGGATAGGGGGGGAGAGTAGCAGGGATTGAGGATCTGAAAAAGGGGGAACCAAAGCCAATTAACCATATTCATTCGAAAAGACAAAGGGTGACCAAGGGATCTGAGGGGAAACCCAAAGCAGAATGTCAAAGCAGGATGATAAGATCCAAGCCTGCAAAAACAGACCAAAAAAAAACAGACATAAACCCAGGCCCTGGTACTGCTTTAAGGGGCGGGGTGGGCACCCGCCCTGCTGCCTGATCCGCAATCCCCATCTGGTGGGAGAAAAAAAAACAGTTAGAGGAAAAAAAAGCACCAGTGGGAAGCACAGAATGGTTTTAACCTTTCCATTTTTAAACGGCCAGGGGACAAAAGGGCTGGGGCCCCAAAAACACCCCCCGCGTAAACAAAAAAGACAGACCTCCTGTTAAACTGAATGAAGTAATACACCCCGACTGTTAAAAACCCCAAACATGATCACAGATTAAACAAAAACCAACGTTTCCCAAATCCTAACCGGGGTCAAGAGCCAAAACTCAGGTGACTGTGGGAGGTGAGGGGGTCAACTGCCTTTGACTCATCCCCCGGGGACCACTGTCCTGAGTTGTTTTAAAAAAAGCACCTTTTAGA
Source organism: Toxotes chatareus (assembly GCA_016801885.1). Taxonomy (NCBI): domain Eukaryota; kingdom Metazoa; phylum Chordata; class Actinopteri; family Toxotidae; genus Toxotes; species Toxotes chatareus. The sequence continues at coordinate 13,641 of JAFBJY010000230.1, read as the reverse complement.
GGAGGTTGCGCCTATGACCTCTTAGAAGTAGAATGCAAATGGCCCCTAGTGCCTTATCTTGGCTTTTAGAGATAAAACCTTTCCAAAAAGTTTCGGGGGTTGTGACATAAACACACTTGCCTTTTGTCCCCGACACTTCACTCTCTCATGCTCAAGGGACAAACACCTTGGGTGTCTGTTGGCATTTACCAGTATTTTCCCCCCAGTCCCCCGCATGGCTATAAAGTAGTTTTTTAAAATCATTGAACTCGGGAAGCAGGCAATGCACCACCAAGGGAGTGAAGAGAAAGGAAAACGTCGATTAAAGGTAAACTACTTGGGGGAGGGGAAAAGCCCTCGTGGGCTTGGATGAAAACCGCATCCCAGTATCCATCCCCCCCCTTTCCAGGGGCCTGTTAGAAAAAACTAGTCTAGTTGATTTCCCCCAAAACGGTTTAAACTGAGCGTCCGGGAATGAACGACCAACACCCCTCCCCAAGGCCCTTTTGAGATCAGTGCTTTTAACATCCTTTAAAAAAGCACAGTTTTGATCAGTCAGAAACCTTTGAATCCCCGAGACCCAGTGGGCCCAAGAACCTACCTTGAACTTCAAATTTTTATTTCCCCCAAACCCCTGGAATGGAAAAACGGTTACAGCTCAAACATGCCCATGTGTTTTTCATAACCTGGACGGGCCGGGCAGATAAGGTGAAAATCCCTAAAAATCTCGATGAAAGCCCTTTAAAATCGTGCCCGGGCCCAAATTTATCCACAGGACATTAAAATGTCCGGACTTCAAAATTTTTAGCATTTGAGTCTGGTCACCATTTTCATCCCTATTGTATTTAAAAAAACGGAAATCGGTTGTTATTGACTCAGACTTCGATAAAGGATGCCTACAACCTTAAAGCTGGGAAAACACTCAGCCTCAATGGGGTTCTGGCTCTGTCCTGCAGCGGTCTAAGGGTTTAGTTAAGAAACGACAAAACCAAAAACGCCTTGCCCCGGTTTTGGGGGTTCAAAGGGTGCCCAAAAGGGGATAACTCCTTTCGTTTAAAGATTAATGGGCGGGGGCATGGGGATATGCATCTGAAAAAATGGTTTTGGGCTTCCTGATGATGTGATTTATTTCCAGAACCCGAAGAACGAGGGAAAAACTCGAAAAGCTCACCGTCTCAAAAATTTGGGGTTTAAGTTTTCCGAAAAAAGTTTTTTTTAGACATCGGTTGTTATTTGGGCCAAAGGGCCCAGAGATGGCGTAGGATCCTGGGAAGATTCGCCTTACGAAAGGCCCCGTCCCCAAGACCCCCGGGGAATCCTTCCCCCGGGGTTAAAGGGGTACCCAAAAAGGATTCGAAAAGGGTACCTCACGGAAACCTCTCCAAACCACCTGGCATCCCCCTGCCTTTCAGAAATCAAAAAAAACCCAAACAAAAACAGAAAAAAAAAATCAATACCATACCAAAAAAACCCCCGGGGGGGCGTGGGGGGCCACTTTCACAAGCCTTGAGGAGTGTCAAGTTTACCGCACCTGTCTTTTTTGCCCCCAGAAACCCTATATATTACACCGGCCAGACCACGGGGGCGGTGCTGTTTTATCAGGACAAAAAGGGGGCTTATTTAGATATCAAGTAGGGGGGGTTCAAAAAAACCCGCTACCCAAAGCTGGAGTTTTTACCTCAAGTGGTCGTTACGGAAAAGTTGCACTATCTTTCGGCAACCATTCACCGTTGTAACAGATATAACCCCCTGACTTTCATCCCCGACCTCAGCCAAACTTATACAGCTATAGTGGGTAACGCTTTCATTCCTTTTACCCCCCTTTCGCCCCGGAAAGAGAATGGAGATGCGGATGGGTTATCAAGAACCAAAGATGCTAGCAGGCGATCTGAAATCACAAAAAAAGAAGGGATACAGCAGTTCAAAGATCTCTCCATCCAAAACATTAATGTGTGGGTCATTGTTGTAAAACATCTGTGGGGGACAGCTCCACAACATCTGTTCTGATGATGAAAGAGGAGCTCTCGTGTTTTTGTGGAGACTCTTTGTTCCTGCTTCCCCGACAGTTATGGCAGAAGAAAGTTTTAGGCCCAACCCTCCCCATTTATCTGAGACAGAGATAGCAGCCAAGCAAAAACTGACCAGTGTATAAAAAAGTTTTCACCCAGATTGGGGGAGGGGACACCACCCCCACTCTCGCACCCAACTTCCATCTCCCCCCCTCCCCGAGGCTCGTCCGACCGAGCAAATCCTTTCGGGGCGAAGGGGGAAGACAACTTCCCTTTTGCCCCCATGAGCTCCGCGAGTTCTCACTAGCCTGCATGAACCCCCGGGCCCTAGTCGACCCGGGGCACTGGACCCTTTTCGGACCAGATTTTTGGCGAGGATGGTTTTGGGTGTGGAAAGGAAAGTGAGGACATGTGGGGGTTTAAGGGAAACACGACCCGGGTCGGCCCGTTGGTCAACTGGTGACCCTTTGGGTCCTTTATACTACCTGTCCCTGAGGCTGACAAAAAGGGGAAACCCAAAGGGTATACTAGTGATCACAGATCACTTCCCAAAATTTTGGTTGCCATCCGAAACCCCAAACAAAAAGGCCCGGGGGGAAAGTGTCGGGACAACATGGAAATATGGTATCCCAGAGAAATTAAAAGTGACCCGGGCCCCTTTTTTTCCCGCACAATCAAGGAAATCTGTCGGGGCGGGATCCCAAAATTGGGAAAAATATCCCCTAGGGCAACCCCGTGGGCGATTCAATGATTTGCTTTTAATTGGCACTTCAAAATCAAGATAAGTCCTGTTAGGGGGATCACGTGGACCCTGGGCCATCCTTTACCAGGCGGGGGACTGGCACCCCCTAGAAATTTTGTTGGGCCAACCCGCCCGCCAGTTGATCTCCGTTGGCCAAAAAGGTAACATTCATCTCATTCTGAGTATGTCAAACCTCAAGGGCGCTCTCAAAGGGGAGCTGAGAATTTTTGGGAAAAAGGGTGCAAAAATAGCCCCAAAAATAAAAACCCGATATATAGACATGTGGTGGCCTCAGACCTGGAACCTGGGGAAAAATTTGGGCAAGAAAAGTCCTATCCGGGGAAAAAAAAAAAGATTTTGACAAATGGAAACCCCCCGTCCATGTGGTTTTGAGAAAACAGGCCTTCCCAGTATTTGTTAAACCTGAAAATGGGGGTGGTCCCCCAAGGCCCAAAAGACCTGTTACTTCCCGGGGGGATACCTTGGAGGGGAAAAAGTGGGGACAAAAAACCACGCAGACCAGGGAACCCCCAAACCCTGTGATAAAGGGAAAAAATTTTGGGGGAAAAAAGATGATGCTCCTTTTTGTTTGGTTAATTCCCCTGTCCCCGGGCAGTCAGAGTCCTGTTTTTCGGGGCTGCCAGACCAATGTTCAAGACATTCAGCATATGGAACCTCCCGGGTTTTTTTCTGTTGAGAGTCAGAAAATAAAAATGATGACAATCCCCTAGGTGTTTACAACTCATCTGATTCTGACAGTCTACCCCAAATGACAATCAACCCGAAAAAGACAACCAGGATTTTTACAACTCACGAATGTGTCCAAAGTACTTCAGATGGTCCTTTGGTGTTCATTAGTCTGCCTCCCAGAGTGATGCCAGTTTTCCGCCAAGAGTCCATCAGTGGAACAAGAGGTTTGCTTTTACTCAGAATCACTCACCTGGGGGGGTCATCCAGGCGCCCGGAAGTCCCCAAAAAATAAAATGATGGCCTTAAAAAACAGATCCTGAAGGAAACAGAGAGGAAATGTGTGAAATAGAAAGGGGAGGATAAAACGTCCCCAAAAGGGTGCTGAGGAAAAACAGATCAAAAAAGAATCGCAGGGGATCTGAGAGGAAAACCCCCCACCCGACGATGGGGTATGAATTAAAATCCCTTAATGGTGAAATCATTCTTTCAGGGCTTTCTACAGCTTGGGGGAAATTTAAAAGAAGGCCTGTGCAACTATGCCTGTCCTCCGCGTAATCATCCTTTAATTGGCCTTGCAGGCGCATAAGTTCAGGAGGGGGGTGTAGCCCGGTAAAAGAAGCATGTTAAAAGGGCAAAATGTTAATTTTTTTATTCTTTTTTGGGTGGAATTTTTAAACCATTGCAAATGAATATCTTTTAGCCCCATCTTCGGGGGGGACCTACTTTTAAAGCCAATTAAATTCTGGGCCGTTGTTTTTTGTTTTTCCCCACCTCAGTTAAGGGAGAAACCCCTACCTGTTGAAACAAACGGGAAAAAAAATATAGCTTACAGGGAAAAAATTTAGAGAGAGATAAAGAGTTAGTTACCCCTTGGGGCGGATGACTAAAAACAGGAGAGGGAATTTCGGTGGGGAAATTTAAATGATAAAAAAATTTTGGCGCTTATTTTTATCCGTTTAAAGTGCTCTTTCCCCGGCTAATCATTCACCTTCCCTTTTGAGACGCGGGGTTCGACATTGGGGTATCAGGGGGAAAAACACAGAGCAACGGGGAAAAATTTCCTTTTTGCTCTGGTGTTCTTTTTTTTTTTGCCGTAAACAAATCAGTGGTGATATTAATGTTAAAAGGAGCTGAATAATGGCAGTATTTCCTAACTGGCGATTGTGTTTTATTTTGTGGGTTTTAGTAAAAGTGTTTACTTTTTAGTGCCAATTTAAAGGAAAAATAACGATATGTGATGAATGTAAAAAGGAAAAAAAAATAATATTTTGGGTTTTATGCAATTTATTGAAGATGTTCCATTTCAACTAAGTTAAAGTATTAGAGGACAATTTTGGCAGTTCTCTACATGAATAGGCCTATAATTGAGTAAATAAGCATTTTTAAAACCTCTAAACATAGTTAACAATTTTGGGTTAATGTTGTTTGCACATGGGTTTTAATAGGGTTTGACAAATGCTATTTTTTATTGTTAATGATTTATCATAAATACTGTTGAAACACTGTTCACATGAAAGGGTATAAATTTTAAATATTTGTTCTCATAAAAGATATACTTAAGACTGAAATTTTTCAACAAGATAAAATTTGAGAAGTTTATTTAGAATTAGGTGCAATGGTGTATCTTTTTACACTGGTATCCTTTGCGGATCTGAGAGTGGATGATTTTAATTAATTGTGTGACCCGTCTGTAGGTCAGGGTTTTTTTTAAGGGGCAATTGGTTTGAGGGTCGACAAACTTTGGCGTTTAAAATGGCGAGCCAACACCTTGAAAGAGTTCAGCCCGAGGAATCCCTCCCTTATACACATAACACATTCATGGGTCCAGGACTTTGGGAAACAGGTGAACCTGTAACTCTAAAAAAAAAGCCTGCACAGACTTTTTTTTTCATTTAAGGGAACAATTTTTAAGTTGCCCCACTTTTGTTTATTCATTTTTGATAGTCGTTATTATTTGTATCCTGTACCGAATTCAGGCAATCTATTTCACTTTCTATACAGAATTATAAAGGTGACTACTCAAGTTATTTGTAATCCGCCCTCATCGTTGTTTAACAATGCACAGTGGCTCCTCCACCCAGATCCGGTGCCTTCTGATCCTAGCCCAAGTCTTGTCATTAGTCACAGGAGATATTTTGCTGTAATTCACTTTTATACCTTTAAAATTGGATTTTACATAGATGAGCTCTGGACTAACTTACAACCAGGGATGCCCTATAAAATATTACAACAGTGTAATGAATTTTGTAAAAATAAAAGCATGAATGTATTGTAAAGTGAGCTCAGTTGTCCCAAGATCCTTGATTAGAATCTTAAAAGTAAAAAGCAGCAACAATTTTTCCTGTAATAATGTCGTAGCTGCATCTTAAAAGGACTGGAAGGAAGAAGTTTACAAAGAATCATTTAAGAAAAGTTTAACAAATAAACTGCTTTAATACATGAATCTGAAAAGGTGTGTGAGTGAAAGAGACAGACATACAGACTGAACTATCTGTTCAACAGTGAGTTTCACTAACAGGAGGAGACTCTCTCTGCTACCTCTCTACATAGAGACACTGAGGAATCAGGCTGACAGAGACTAAGCCAGGATACAGGGGTTCAGTGAATGTGGTGTTGTTTTGTAATCGGCTGCTGGCCCTCAGGCTCAGGCTGGGAGCCAGGCTGGCAACTTCCTCTGCGATCAGACATCCTGACAGCCTGCAGACATACACAGCATCACACAGGAAACCTCTGTCACCACCTGCTGGCCCTGCTTTTATTGTCCTTTTTTTTGTTCATTGTTGTTTTGTTTTTGGTTCTGGTCCATTTTGGGTCAGGTTCAATGTATTTAAGACAAGTTCACTAAAACATAATCTGTAGGATTGAAGAGAAGAGTGATGAGTAATTACTTGAGTCTAGAAAGTTCCTGCTGAACCCCACCAGTCCTGACCTGAGAGTCTCCAGGGTACAGTGTGGACCAGCAAGCATCAAAGGCATCGAAGCAAACAGAAGCTTCACTCCCCAATCCTGCAGGTCATAGTTGACTAAGGGTCCAGGTATGTAAGACCAGAGGGACTGGGAGTATTAATATAGCGCCTTCCACAATCAAAATTGTCTCAAAGCGCTTTACAGAGACCCAGAGCCTGATCCCAGAGCAAGCACAGGGAAGCAAGGAGACAGTGGCAGGAAAAAGCTCCCTATAAACAGGAAGAAACCATGAGCAGAACCTGGCTCATATGGGCAGAACCTCCTGCTGATGGCTGGGCTGGGTGAAAGGAGAAAAAGGAGGAAGATAGGACAGCTGAGAAGGACATGAAGCACATAAAACATGATACAAACAGGGTTGGAAGTGGACAGTGTTTGAGGGCCAGCAATCAAATTACAGAATAGTTAGTGGATACTGTGTGCTCAGCAGATTACAGTTATGATAGTAAACAGAGCACAGAAGCAAAAAAAAAACTGTCATCATTGGTAACTGTTTACATTATAGTCAGCATAGAATATTAATCCAAAATGTATCTTAAGCAGAGTGGAATGTTACGCATAGCAATATTTTAGAAATGGACAAAAGTAGACAGTAAACAGTTTAACAAAAGACAATAACTGTCTAAAGAATTCTATTTCACTTTTCATTAGGAGGAAAGTATTTTTCCACCACACAACACAAAGAGGACAAAACCAACCTGGCCACACTAACATTTGTATCCCTCTTTGTCTGAAGTCAATCCCCAAAATCCATTCGGCTGGATCACGACCTGGACTCCACCCCCCCCTCATACGCCCTGTCCCAGGAGGCGGCATGGGAGGCAGCTAGGGAAGATGGTCCCGACAAGCATTTACCCGGCACCAAACCTGAATCAACCTTAAAAGGAGGAGGATTCAGTTAAACCAAGACATCGATTCCATCTCTGCCTTCACCCAAAAGACAATCAGACAGGCTGAAAGGGGAAAGCATTGAAGGCTAACAAAGGAGGGTGGGGGCTTTCCCCAAATGCTGGAAGCTGCTGGAGCCTCAGGTCAATACCAAGTATTCAGACCTTGGACTGATGAAGACATTGCAGAAGCCATGGCCCATGTCTGCGTGATTGATAATTTGACTCAGTTAGAGAGACAATTGTTGCAGTTAGTTTAAAGAATACAGACCAACAATGACAGAACTGGGAGCGGCTGATGAGCAAAATGTTGAAACATGACTTTCATAAGATCTCCGACTTCTTCACAGATCCCAGAATGGCTCTTGACTGACCGAACCTGACTGGCAAGCTGAGGAGCAATGTGCACCTTCAAAAGGCTGCAGTGACTGAACTGATCAATGCAGGTAAAACAGCTTTCCTATGAGAATGAATCTATCAAACATCACCTCCCTTTCACAGGGATCCACTGGAGTCATGCAAGCGCTTTTCTGGCGACGTCTCCTGCGCTGACATACACAATGGGCTGGTGAGGGGAGATAGAATGCAAACCAACTTCAACCTTATGAGGTCAGGTGCAACGTTGTCTGTTTAGAAATCAACAGTGTTACTAAATCTCCAAAGAAAAGTGGTAGAATGTGCATGACTGTGGGGAGCAGGGGAATTCCCATAATGGAGCTCTACGCAAGCCATTGTCATGTACTTTGAGATGGATTCCACCGTTAAACATTCATTTTGCTGTCAGATCACTGTCAATTTAATTTAGTGACGGGATCTTGTATCCTGTCGACTGGCATAATCCTTCAGAGTCGGTGGCATAAAGGTCTAAAAGCGCCTCGATTAGCACAAATGGTTAAATACAGCCCCAGACTCTGCTGTATGTTTATGAGTGGTTTCTGCTGTGGCGGGTGTGGATTCAGTCTCATCTGTTTCACTTCATTTGCACACACATTGCACACTCGCAACTGATTATATGTCAGCTGATTCACTACACTGCACAACTTTACATGTTTTAGAAGGAGCCAAGAAGGAATGTTTGAGAGAAAGTTTGGAACAGAAAGCCACTAGAAGTGGAGAAATTAAATATGACATGTATTTATTGGACAAGAGGCTGCTGCTGTCTCTGTCTCTCTCTCATTCACAAGATGAACTGTTTGATGGTGCGTCTCCACTACGTGTCACTAGCAAAACCTGCCCCACTGGACACTTGGCAGGAAATGGGACCATAGCTTCATGAACAACAGACCCTCTACAGTTTCCAGGCCCGCGAAAGGGGATCCCAGAACACTGTACAGCGAAGGGGTGATGTATATAAAACAAAACTTTTACATCTACTGCCTTTGTCGACAGAACAATTTGTTTGATTCCTAATACACACTACGCCTGCATGCTTTCACATGACACACCAGTTGACAACAGCTGAACTATCTGAAATTTTTTCCCTGTTTTATGAAGCGGCGTCCACAAATATAGCCGTAAGGGCTTGTGAAACCAGCCACACCTCTTGTGAATTCACCCAAAATCAGATTACAGACGCATGCATGAAAACAATATCCCTTTGAAACCAGAGCCTTCAAAATGGTATCAGACCTGTTTTTTTTGATTCACTTTTAAAGGCTGGAGTTATAGTTCCGTGCGATGACTCCCCTGTCAGAACTGCCAATTTTTCAGGTTAAGAAAATCAGAGGCATGAATCAACCCACTGAGTGGCGATTTGTACTAGATTTTGCAAGCAGTAAATGCTGCAATACATCCGCATGAGCGCCCCAAGTTTCAAATCCACATACAATTTTACCGTTAATTCCACCTAATGCCACTCATTTTTCTGTCATTGATCTCACAAATGCTTTCTCTCGTTTCGTTCATCCAGACAGTCAATTCTGGTTTTAACATTTTTTCTTTTTGATGGTAAGGGGCTACACTTGGGACTCTAAACTGTGTCACAGGGATATTCAGAAAGTCACAGGTATTCCACACAGTGCACTTTCTGCGTGACAATTTACAGAGCCTTACAGTTCACCTGTTTTGTTACAGTTAACTTGATGTTTGTAGTGTCACAGTCATATACACTCAATACTGACACCTGCCCATAATGGCTGATAGCTTGCTCAAAACTCTTGCAGTCTCTTTCCATATTTGGGACATGTGATCACGCAGAGGTGATCTCTGGTCAAAATCAGGTGCTGTACCACATTTAAAGACTGATGTGGCATGGCATCATGTCCAGATAACAAAACTTATTTATTTCGTGGCTCTTCTCCTTCACTGTTCATACAAAAATCTGTCCACATAGGCAGCAGAGACCATGTGGGCAAAGGCTTCTTTGAATGTGTGGGACTGCCAAACCCCTGTTAATTCATCATTTGTTGACACACATGGTTTTAGTGGTTTTCAACTTTTGCACAGAGGATTTTGCAGGAAAATGCATAATTTGTGCATGTGGCACAATGCATCAGGGGGCTATTCATATGCCACCTGCTGGTCATCATCCACCACCTGACAAACCCTTTGATCATTTAATGATGGATTTCATTGAACTAACACCAAGTGAAGGGAAAAGATACTGTCTTGTAATTGTTGACATGTTCAGCAAATGGGTTGAGATTTTCCCCTCTTCCAAACAGGATGCTGGAGCTGTGGCTAAAGCACACTAACTGAAATTATTCCTAGGTGGGGAATTCCTTCAGTCATCCGCAGTGAACAATGCACCAGGTTTTGTCAACCAGGCCCTGAAAAAAGTGTCAGACTATCTTGGGTTTGACATACGTCATCATTGTTCATATCATCCACAGAGTGCAGGTGCTGTTGAAGAAAAAATGGCACCATTAAAGCAAAACTTGCTAAATGCTGTGATGAAAACTGGTCTTTTATTAGTTTGAAGCACTTCCACTGGTGCTTTTCCCACATGCTTGCTTGTGAATCAAGAAATAAATATAAGCTTGAGTCCACTTGAAATCTTGTTTGATGAACCCCCTCAGACAGGTGTGTAGGAGTCAGTGGGAATCCTCCCCTTACCACAGGTGCATGTGATGATGCAATGTTGAGATACTGTATACAAGTTGTCTACAACCTTATCAGCATTACATTCCACAGGTGAAAAGTGCCCCCTGCCATCTGCAGCCAACAGCAGTCCTCCATAACTTACAGCCTGGAGTTGGGTTCTCATCAAAGACCACAGAGCGCTGTCACTGGAAACTCAAAAAGCGATTCAAGGGCCCACGTTCCAGAAAGATTTCTGCTGACCCACTAAGGGAAACAGCTGTAAAAGGTTGCGGAGACAGGCACAGGTACTGCGCCAACCACTGCAAACAGGTTCCTGAACCAATATTTGACAACCAGCCACCAGGGGAGTAAAGCTGAGAGCTGACTTCAAGTCACCTCTAGACCCAGGGCAATGGTCTAGGGAAACTGACTATCCAGAGATGGAGGAAGACAACTGGGGTGTGCCAAAGGGCCACCCCTAACCTTCACATGGAACCCTCTGTAATATAAGAGTGAGGGTGAAAGAGCCTCCACCAGTGACATTAAGTTCAAACGGCGACTACAGAGCAAAGCATCTACCTGTCACCAACAAGAAGGTAACAATGGGGTTCTATTGATAGGTCAATACACACCAGATGGCTCTTGGCTGAGACTCGTGGATGATGATATTGATCTTGATGTTTTGAGGTTTGTACTTTTTTCCCAGCTTATTATCAACCTAAGGATGTCCGTGTCCTACAGAAACAACAGGCCAAATGATATTTTAACATTTATCAGCTAATGATGTGTCTACTTTAAACCTAAAGGGAAATGTAGTCACTGATGATATGATAAATTGTAATGTCAATTTTATCATATAACCATATACTCTTTTATCAAGCATTCAATATATTCTCATGAACTCGTATATTCAATCTGGGGGCGCCAGAGGGATTCAGGGGAGGCGCGGCGAGGGAAAAAATAAACCTGAAAAGACAGAAAAAGAGTGTAAACATCAAGGGGCAAAATGGATCGATTTTTAGTCTCTCAAGTGAAAGTGAGAGAGGGCACAGAGTCTGGGGCGAGCAGAAAACGGAGAAAGTATGACCCTGATTATGTAAAGTTTGGCTTTTCGTATATTGGTCCTGGCGATGCTCCGCTGCCACAGTGTGTTATCTGCAAAGAGGTGCTAGCTAACGACAGTATGCGACCATGTAAACTCCGGCGTCATATCGAAACAAAGCACCAAAGTTTAACGACCAAACCACGGGAGTTTTTTGATCGAAAACTTAATGAATTGCGGTCACAGAAGAAAGTCATTGAGGCGTTTGGCACTGTGACTACCAAGGCAACTGAAGCATCGTGCAGCGTGGCGTTCACGCGTTGCGAAAGCGGGAAAAGCCCACAACATTGGTGAGACATTGCTCCTCCCTGCTGCTAAAGATATGTGTTCGGCACTAATGGGTGAAGCTACTGCTGCCAAGCTGGATGCCATCCCGATGTCTGACAACACCATCCAGCGCTGCATCTCTGACATGGCAGCTGATGTGAAAGAACAGGTGCTGGACGCTATCCGTGAGAGCCCTTTCTTCTCCATTCAACTGGACGAGTCCACTGATGTTGCTAACTGTGCACAGCTAATGGTGTATGTACGCTTTATTAAAGAGCTCGGTGTCCAGGAGGAGTTTCTATTTTGCCATCCTCTGCCGGCTCGCACTACAGCCGCAGAAATTTTCAAGGCTTTGAATGACTTCATTCAGGAATATTATATTGACTGGAGCCGCTGTTGTGGAATATGTACTGATGGCGCAAGGGCAATGACAGGCCGCCACAGCGGTCTGGTGAAACAGGTGCAAGCAGTTGCACCCGCTCGCACTGTATCATCCATCGCCAGGCTTTGGCGACCAAGAGGATGCCCAAAGAGCTGCGTGCGGTCCTGGATGAGGCAGTAAAAATTGTCAACCTAATTAAATCACGCGCTATGAATGCCCGTCTCTTCTCCACCCTCTGCAATGAGATGGGCGCTCACTTCCATCAGCTGCTCCTACACTCCAAGGTCCGGTGGCTGTCGCGGGGCAAGGTCCTCACCCGCTTGTGTGATCTGCACGAGGAAGTCCACATGTTCCTTGCCGAAATCAACTCCCCACTGGTGAAGCATATGGAGGACGCAAAGTGGGTTGCAATGCTGGCCTATCTGTCGGATATCTTCGACCGGATAAACACACTAAACACCTCTTTGCAAGGCAAAGAGTGCCATGTCTTTTTGGCACATGATCAAGTCTCTGCATTCAGGAAAAAGTTGGATCTGTGGTGTGCTCGTGTTGAACGGGGCTCGGTGGAAATGTTCCTAACCTTGGAGGATGTTGTGGAGAAGACAGGACTGCAACTGGACTGTGTGCAACAAGTGGTCATTGAACATTTGAAGGGGTTGCGTGAGCAGTTTGGAGACTATTTTGGGGAGGAGACCTTGGCAAATCAGTGGGTGAGAAATCCGTTTTCTTTCCCAGTGACACCCGTGATGGACTGACCTTGCAAGAGGAGGAGGCCCTTGTCGAGCTGAACTCTAATATGGACTTGAAACAAAAGATGAGTGAGGTGTCACTTGCACACTTCTGGCTGTCTGTGGAGACCGAGTTCCCTCACCTCACCAAAAAGGCTGTAAAGGTGTTCATCCCCTTCACCTCCACTTACTTGTGTGAGTGCGGGTTTTCCGCATTGACAATAATTAAAAGCAAGTACCGGTCACGGCTGCGGGTAGAGGATGATCTGCGTTTATTCCTTTCCACAGTGAATCCAGCATCAAAAACACAGACTCATTGTTCCCACTAAAACAGAGGCGAGCAAAATAAGGTGGCAAGATTGGTTTATTGGATAGATGGACCATACCCATCACTCAGATTTACATGGTCTGTGGACAGTAAACAGCCATCTTTTGGATCTGGATCAGCACCATGGACAGACGAGTGCAGCACCAAACACAGACATGTTTCGACTCTGATGGTTTCACTAAAGACACTGTTTGAATCACACGAGTGAAACCACAGAACAAAGTGGTTGTATCTCCAAACACAGCTGATATTTTGGTTCATGTATGTGCAGCAGAAAAAGAGCAGAGTAAACAGCTAAAGACAGAGTTAGAACTGAGCAGGCTGATATAGTAGAGTTGTGTTTCACTTTCACATTGCAACATTCACATTTCTACATTCAAGACTCATAAAAACTATATGCTAAAGTACAAAGTAAAGGAAAAGTGATGGAAATAATGTCACACCTGTTTAACAAACAGCTCTTTCTTCAGATGCTCTGTTTGAAATAAATGAGACAGGAAACACGGAGTCCCAGGTTTTTTAAACAGTAAACTACAGGCCCG
>JAFBJY010000229.1:0-17256 GCA_016801885.1 Toxotes chatareus | reverse complement strand
TGTAATGTCAATTTATCATATAACCATATACTCTTTTATCAAGCATTCGTATATTCTCATGAACTCGTATATTCAATTCTGGGTGAACTACATATAACATGACCTGTAGTGGCCTAATGTACTTTGTTTACTGTACTTTGTGAAGACACCTGTTATGTCTCCGGTGCCTCCGAGCACAACTTATCTCTATTTTTTGACCTTCAGATTATTTTGTCTCCCTGCCATCCTTGCCATCCTGGTATGTGAGAAACAGGCATAAGTACTCTTGTAACTTGTAACCTGGGGTCAGACCTCTGTAGCATTTGATGCTGCGTGAGCTCTGTCCTTTCTGCAGAAATTGATTACTCTGTAAACCTTATTTTATAATAAAGCATCAAAAGACAATAACTGTCTAAAGAATTCTATTTCACTTTTCATTAGGAGGAAAGTATTTTCCACCACTTAATCAGGGAATTAAACCGGTATATCTCGCATATACCCTGTAGCCAGACGATGTCTTAGCAGATTTATTTTGTAGTATTTGAGGATTTCTGGTGTATCTGCTTGAGAAAGTGGACCAGTTCATTCTCAGAATACAAGAGACAAAATAATCAGAGATAATAAGAGGATGAGAGTGAAAAAGTCAGAGGAAGGAGAAGTTCAAAGTGGAGCCAACTCCCAAAATCCTCCACCAATAATAAAACTGATGATGGAGAAAAATCTTGAAGCATGAATCAGTTTAAACAGTGGGTTGATTTGCCTAAAAAATGGCAGCTTTAGCCTGAGACAATTGGATCTTACTGAAGACATGTTTGGAAGCAAAAGGAAAAAAAAAGTGCAGAGCAGCATCTAGACGTTGTCCAAATGTAAACTAGAGAAGCATGAACAGTTTAAAAAGCAGACTGGAAGGAATATAGCATGTGGAGAAAAGAGGTAGAGGAGAGGGAAAGAAGGAGAAGATTAAGAGCACAGAGACACAAAAGAGGAATAAAAACCTGAACACACTAACACATTGTATCCTTCTTTTGTCCGAGGTACGAAAATCCACAAAATCCATTCCGCTGGATCCCGACCTGGACTCCACCCCCCTCCTTACGCCCCTGGGTCCCAGGAGACGGCATCGGAGAGGCAGTTGGGAAGATGGTCCGACAAGCCAGCCCAGAGCACCAGAGCCTGAATCAACCTTCTCAAAAGGAGGATTCAGTTAAAACCAAAGACATCGATTCCATCTCTGCTGCCTTCACCTATATGACAATCAGACAGGCTGAAAGGGAAAGCATTGAAGAAGGCCCAACAAGGGAGGGAGTGGGGCTTTCCAATGCTGGAGGCAGCTGGAGCCTCAGGTCCAATATCAAGTAGTTAAAGACCCTGGACTGATGAAGACATTGCAGAAGCCATAGCCCTATAATCTGCAGCCCAGTTGACAATTTGACTCAATGTGCACTTCAAAACCGCAGTGACTGAGCTGATCAATGCATGTAAAACAGCTTTTCCTATGAGAATGAATCTGTCAAACATCACCTCCTGTCACAGGGATCCACTGAGTCATGCAGCGCTTTTCATGCTGGCCTCACTGCTGCTCTTTTGACATAACACAGGACTGGCGAGGGGGAGAGATGGGAGTAAAGCCGCTCCAACCTTATGAGGTCCACCTGAAAGAAACATTTTCTGGGGACGTAGGAAGCCAGAAGCAGTGGCTGGAGTAAAAGACAGCCATCATCTCGTGGAAAACAGCATGTCTACAGGACATACTGCAATATGCTGAACATGCAGAAGATCAACTACATGAAAAGAGCAGAAGAACAAAGGGTCTGGCCTGAAGAAACTGGAAGAAGCTCAGCTGACTGCGTATCGGGCCATGACAGGGCCTTTGACTGACAGAAGCAGGAGCAGAGGACATGGCAGAGAGACGTCGTATCTAGGACGGTAGGCAGAGGTGTTCGGTAGCCAAAGACCCCATATGATCCAGATGTTTGTTATTTGTGTGGCCAACAAGGACACTGGCGTAAAAAACTGTCCCCTAAAGCCCAAAAAGGAACGACAGGCCGCTTCCTTTTTCCTCCATCAGACTGAGGCGCGGAGGCGGGGCGGATGCCAGTGGACGGACCAGTGAACACACACACAACACAACACAATATGGGGGTGAGTCTCAACTTTAAAATGATCATGAAAAGAGTACTGTTTGCTGCTCCAATACATTGAAGCTAAAGGTTAATGCATGCAGAAGCTGTCTCTTTTTATTATGTATTGTGAGAATAAACCAGGATACAACAAAAGATTACCTCAATTAACACTGATAATAGCTGGGGTCAATCAGTTACATTCCTGAGTGGATTCAGGTGCAACGTTGTCTGTTTCCTTTTGAAATCAACAAGCTGCGCATTAAATCTCCAAAGAAAAAGTGGCAGAATGTGCAGCGCGACTGTGGGAGCAGCAAGAATTCCCCATTGGCGTGGAGCCCCTACACTCAAGCCATTATCATGTATCGCTAGATGATTCCACTGTTAAACATTCATTTTGCTGTCAGATCACTGTCCAGTTAATTTTAATGAGGTGGGATCTTGTGTCATTTTTGCATAATCCCTAACTTGAAGTCCCGATGGTACAAAGGTCACAAAAAGCATCTCAAACTATACAAAATGGTTAAATACAGCCCAGACTCTCTGCTGTATGTTTATGGGAGTAGTTTCTGCTGTCGGGTGTAGGTTCAGTCTCATCACAACTCACTTCATTTGCACACACATTGCACAGACGTTAACTGATTACATGTCACCCGATTCACTACACTGCACAGCACATGTTTCCAGAAGGGTCAGTTGAAAGGTTTGAGAAAGCCTGGAACGGAAAGTTACTTGAAGTGGAGAAATTGAATATGATATGTATTTATTGGACACGAAAGGCTGCTGCTGTCTTCTGTATCTCTCATTCATTCATAAGAATGAACTGTGGGGAGACGCACCATCAGTCTCCACACGTGCCACTAGCAAAGGAAACCTGCCCACTGACACATGGCAGGAAATGGGACCATGAAGCTTCACAGACAACAGACCCTCTCTGATTTCAGGCCCACGTAAAGGGGATCCTAGAACACTGTACAGCTTAAAGGGCTGATGTATATAAAAACAAAACTTCCATCTACTGCCTTTGTCGACAGAACGATTTAAGCTTGATTCCCACCACACACACCACACCTTGCATGCTTTTACATGACACACAATTGCTGACATGGCTGAACTATCTGAGGTGCCGCTTCAGTTTGTGGGCACGTCACAAATAGCGTGCAGGGCTTATTGAGAGAGCTTCACACCTCTTGTAGATTCACCCAAAATCAGATTACAGACCATGCATGAGACAATATCCATTTGAAACCAGAAGGTTAAAATGGTATCAGGCCTGTTTTCGATTCACTTTTTGAAGGCTGGAGTTATAGTTCCATGCGATGACTCCCTGTCAGAACACCAATTTTTCCGGTCAAGAAAAATCAGAGACGCAGGATCAACCCACTGAGTGGCTTATCAGTACCGCAAGATTTGGTGTTGTGTAAACGGCTGCAATACATCCACGGGCGCTCCCCAAGTTTCCAAATCAGATACAATTTTGTGGTTAATTCCAATCTAATGCCACTCTATTTTTCTGTCATTGATCTTGCAAATGCTTTTTTCTCCGGTTTCGCTCATCCAGACAGTCAATTCTGGTTTCGCGTTTTCTTTTGATGAGTAAAGGCTACCACTTGACCCGCTATCCACAGGGGATATTCAGAAAGTCCTGGAGTATTCCACAGTGCACTCTTGTGACATTTTACAGATCCTCCATTTGCCTTTAGGTTCTGTCTTGTTACAGTATGTTGATGATTTGATTTGTAGTCCATCACAGAGAGCATGTAAAACAGATACAATAGCATTGCTAAAACATCTAGCAAATAAGCTAATATGGCCATAAAAGCTAGCTTGTCAAAACTGCCTTAGTTTGTTCAGACTTGTGTTCCATATTTGGGACATGTGATCACAGCAGAGGGCAAATCCTCTCCCAAACGTATTGAAGCAGTTCAATCTGTATCAAAACCAACCACCAAAGAAAGCAAATGATGAGTTTCTTAGAAAGTATGACGCCATATTGCAGACAGTGGATCCCAAATTATTCAGAGAGAGAGGCACCTCTCTCTTCCAGTGATTCATAAGTAACAATCTGTGTGCATACATGACAAACTGACTTGGACTGACCATTGACTGACAACAAAGGCGCTACTGACTTAAAGAGGCTTCTTTGCCAAACTGCTCCCACACACTGGGACTGCCAAACCCTGGACCTTCCTTTTTACTCTCGGTTTGTTGACCAGAAGGACGGATACACTGACCTCTGTTTTGGGCACAGAGCGCTGGGGTAGACTGAGAATCTGTAGCTTATTTTTTCCACCGAGCTTGATGTTGCCGCTGGTCTCCTCTTTGTCTGGCGTATGTAGCTGCAGCAGAGAAGGCTGTGGTTGTATCACGTGATATTGTGGGGTTGTGAGATTTGACTTGTTCCTCATGCTGTTGTTCATATTCCTGCACACAGAAAACCTCTCATCTCTCTGCACAGCGTTGGTTAAGATATCACACTACTTTGCTTGATATGCCTAACATTACTGTTAAAAGATGCAGTGTACTTAATCCAGCAACTCTCCTGCCAACTGCAGCAGATGGAGAACCACGACTGTCTTCAGATACTTGATGAAGTTTGCACACCCAGACCAGATCTTTCCACTCAGCCCAGACCAAATGCAGACATGGAGCTGTTTGTGGATGGTCTCCGTAGCGTGGACACAGGTGCTGCTCAAGTGGGGTTTGCAATAGTGACACCACATTTTTTAGCACTAAGCTGCAGAACTTAGCTCTTACTGAAGCTTGTAAACTGGCTTCAGGTAAAACTGTGAATATTTACACGACTTATGCGTATGCGTTGGAGTGGTGCCGATTTTGGGGCCCTCTGGCACATAGAGGATTTCTTACATCTTCTGTGAAGCCCATCTCACACATAAACTTGTGTCTGCATTGCTAGATGCCATCCTCCTTCCAGCATCCATCTCTGTGATTAAATGTGAGCTCACACTAACAGTTCTGACTCTATTTCTACAGGAAATGCTGCAGCAGACGCAGCAGCTAAAGCTGCAGCATTGTCTGGTTCACCTTCACAGTTAACTGTTTGATGTTGTCTAACACTCCGACACCTGCTCACCTGCTGATATTTCTGTTCTGCAGTCTCTTTCCACTCCTCAAGAGCGCACATGTGGTCAAAATCAGGTGCCACATTTAAAGACTCAGTGTGGATGGGTCCAGATAACAAACCTTGTTTGCCACGTGTCTTTTCCACTGTTATGCAAATTGTAATTAAGGACATGTTCAGCAAATGGGCTTGAAGTTTTTCCCCTTCCAAAAGAGAATGCTGGAGCTGTGGGGTTAAAGCACTACTAACTCAAAAACTATTCCCTGGTGGGGGAATACCTTCAGTCATCAGCAGTGACAGTGGGACCAGGTTTTTTGTCAACCAGGCCCTGAAAGAAAGTGTCAGACCATCTTGGGTTTGACGCTCATCATTGTTCATATCATCCACAGAGTGCAAGTGCTGAAAGCCCAAGAAGAGAAAATGGCACCATTAAAAAGCAAAACTTGCTAAATGCTGTATGATGAAACTGGTCTTTCGTAAGTTAAAACACTTCCACTGGTGTTTTTCCAAATCCTAACATGCCGCCAGACAGGTGTAGGTCAGTTAGACATCCTCCCCCTTACCACAGGTGCATGTGATGATGCTATGTTGAGATACTCTGCCAATTTGTCTACAGCCTTGTCAGCATTTCATTCAAAGGTGAAAAGTGCCCTGCCATCTGCGGCCACATGAGTCCTCCACAACTTACAGCCCTGGAGGATTGGGTTCTCATCAAAGATCACAGGCGCGTCACTGAAACAAAAGCAATTCCAGGGCCTATTCCAGGTTCTTGCTGACCACTGAGGCAGCGCTGTAAAGGTTGCAGAGAAGGCCATATGGGTACACGCCAGCCACTGCAAATAGGGTTCCTGAACCAAAGGCCGACAACCAGCCACCAGAGAATCAAAGCAAAAGAAAGCGACATAAATTCTCTAGACCCACAATAATGGTCTAGGAAATTGACTCATCCAGATGTTGAGGAAGACAACTAGCACGATGCACTACCCCCTAACCTTCAGCTGTGTAGAACCATATCTGCAATATAGAGCAAGGGTGAAAAGAGTGCCCTCCTCCACCAGAAGTGTGCCAAGTTCAATGAAGTGACTACAGAGTAAAGCTCTGTCACCAAAGAGCAACAATGTAAGGTCTATTGATAGGTCAGTCATACACCAGATGGTCTCTCTGGCTGAGACTCATCTTCTGTCAGATGTTGAAAACCCAACTGATTTCTTTACTGATTGGATTCCTCCTCTTTATGATGATAATGATGTTGATGTTGAGTGTAATGTCAATTTATCATATAACCATATATTCTTTTATCAAGCATTCATATATTCTCATGAACTCGTATATTCAATTCTGGGTGAAGTACATATAACATGACCTGTAGTGGCCTAATGTACTTTGTTTACTGTACTTTGTGAAGACACCTATTATGTCTCCGGTGCCTCCGAGCACAACTTATCTCTATTTTTGACCTTCAGATTATTTTGTCTCCCTGCCCTCCTTGCCATCCTGGTATGTGAGAAACAGGCATAAGTACTCTTGTAACTTGTAACCCGGGGTCAGACCTCTGTAGCATGACATGCTGCGTGAGCTCTGTCCTTTCTGCAGAAATTGATTACTCTGTAAACCTTATTTTATAATAAAACATCAAAAGACAATAACTGTCTAAAGAATTCTATTTCACTTCTCATCAGGAGGAAAGTATTTTCCACCATTGACAGTTGATAAATTGTTGAAATAATAAAACTTTTAATGAATAAAGGTATTTATGAAGCTCTGCTCTGAGTTTGTTGATGGTTTTTTCAGAACTTATCTTCATTCTGTTGGCACAAATGGTTCAGTTTTTCAGAGTCACTTTTTAATAAGACTCAGGAAAAACATTTTAGCTGAGACATGGTGGATCACATAAAATCAATGTGCATCTTGTCAGGACAGGTGCATGAATGTGACCCTTCAGCTGGGGATGATCATGTGGGAAACCCTACGTATTAAATGAAGTCATACATGACAAATGTTCAAATCAAAGTGTGAGCTGCCGATCATTTTATTATTTCCACTGCCTTTGGAATGCTTTGGAATTTTCCACCAATCTGACTGATGTATCAGAACACCCCTACATTTTGGGGATTTTCACTCACAACAGTTTGTAGAGTTTAACTGTAAAAATTAGTCAAAAGCAAAGCACCCAGTGAGCAGCAGCTCAGAGGAGGTGGGGCTCATGACGTCACCATCTCACCTGCCTTTGATCCCAGGCAACGGCTCTGACGTCACTACGGCGGCAGCCAGATGATATAAATGAGGAGCCTTCCTTCACGACTCAACGTTTCTGGGAGGAGGGACTGCTCTGGTGGCGTGCGTCGCCGGTGTCTCAGGCTCCCAACGTCTTTGCTGGGCATTCAGTCGCTTTCGATCCGCTCATGCTGCGGATCCTTACTGATAACGGTTCATTTTGAGTGTCTGTGAGGTTAATATCCAGGAGAACTGAATACAGATGTGACCCGGGCCACAGATCTGTCCTTCTCTTCCGCTCCCTGAGAGAGAAAACAGAAATTTTGCCTCTCTTTCTCTCTCAGGGAGCGAGAGGGGAAACACGAAGAGATGCTTATTTAAATGTAGATTATTTCCTTTTCTATACATCATTTCTCCAGCAGGGAGAGTTTTTGCCTCTTGTTTTTCTCTCTGGGTTCTCCTCTCTCCAAGGCAGAGAAAGGGAAGACAAGAGATCTCTTTTTCTCTGTCAGGCAGAAGCGGATTCAAGAGCTTCCCTCTCTCCTTGAGACAGATAGATCGAGACGTTTTTTCCTCTCTTTCTGTCTCTATCGATGGAGAGGAGGAGCGAGAAGGAGACATGGCCTTCTTTCGCCCTCCTCAGCGAAAAGAGAGCGTTTTCCGTAACGCTAACCCTCTTTTCCCCCAAAGAGAACAGAGAGAAGAACTCCTCTTTCTCTTTTCCTCTTCTCAACTTCTCTGCTCTTCTCTTTCTTCCTCCGAAAGACAGTTCTTCTCTCCTTCTTTCTCAAGAGAGCAGAAGCAGAAAAAGAAGTTCTCTTTTTCCCTGCTTCTCTGCTTTCTTTTTTCTCTTTCTCCCTCCTCAGAGTTTTTCTCTCTTTCTTCAGAGTTCTTGTCTCTGAAAGAAAGAGTTTTTTCTCTTTTACTCACAGAAAGAGATTTTTTCCTCTCTTTCTCTCAGAGGTTCTTTCTTTTGAGATAAAGAAAGTTATTTATTATCACAAAATTATATTTGCTCTTTTTAAATCATAGCGACAAGTTGAACCACCCAAACCACCTGGATCAAAAGTATACATACCCTTTAAGTTTTGGTCTGATACTATGCACACAAGTTGACACAAACAGGGGCCACTGTCCACACCTGTCACCTGCTTGCATGTAATTAGTGTCTGTGTATAAAAAGTCAGTGAGTCTATGGGCTCCTGACAAACCCCTGCACATTTCACCTGGTGCTGCACTGACTTGGCTGGATTCTGAGCCATGGGAAAAGCAAAAGAACTGTCAAAGGACCTGCGAGAGAAGGTAGTCGAACTTTATAAAGCAGGAAAAGGATAAAAAAAAAAAATATCCAAACATTTGAGAATGCCGATCAGTAGTGTTCAAACTCTGATGAAGAAGTGGAAAATAACTTTACCAGTGTGAGAATCTGGACCTTTGTGAGAAATAAAGAGACGACACAAAAGGAGGAATGGCAAACTGAGTCTAGCTTCATAGCCACATTCAGCTGGGGTCTGTTTGTCGAAAGTCACATTCACCGTCTTCTCGGTCTGAATGCTCTACAAGAGCAGGAAAAAAGGGAAAAACACTCTTTGTGAACACCGTGGGCCCGTTTTTATCACCTGTATCATAGTAAGTGTGAAAATGGAGCAGAATAAAAGAGGAAAAAACTGCAACAAATAATCATGAGCTGCCTACCTCTAGGTTCTAAGTAGTGTTTTGATGGTTTGCAGTGGTTGATCTCAACTTCTTTGGTTCCTCTGAAGAATGGATTACGCCTTACAGAAGCAGTCTTTGGGACTAGAACATACCTGAGGACACACACACACACACACACACACACCACACACTAACACACACAGGGTATTGTGGAAATACACATGTAAAGAAAGCAGTGATAGACAGTCACGGTGGAATAAATAGTGTCATACCAACTGGATTACTGGGGTCAAAGGGGAGGAATGTAGTCTGTGCTCCTTGGAATTGTTTTCATCTGGGAAAATGACCTGAAAGGATTTTAGTATCAGGCTGAAACACAAGAAAATGTGATGGAAGTGAAGGAAACTGTACCTCATCAGACGTCTTTGTGTTCAGCCTCAGCTCCCTGCAGTGGGGAGTAGGAGGGGAAGATGCTACACTCAGTATGTTTTCCTTACACATCACAACTACAAGCCAGCAAAAGCAAGACATCACAAAACCCAGACTACATGTGACTAAGCTACAGTTTTATTCCATGTGATCGGGTATGGTTAACGAACTGTGATTTTAACTAGATATACTGGTATTTGTTGACAGTGATAGATGTGGACATAATGGCACTGACTGCCTGCAGACTAGCAGTGAGTGGTTTTCTGTTGTCCTACCTGAGTCTTCCCCACGTGGGGTTAGCCTTCTCCTGTCTGGAAGCAGAGTTTGCTGTGAAGTCAGAAATAATCATATGTATCTGAGTGCAGGTTTGAAGTGGGCAGGTTAATTGAACAACATATAGGAGGTTAAAGGGGAAGAACGGTGATGATAACTGTAGCAGACCTGTTGTTGGCATCAGGAGACTGCACTCATTCAGGTTTCTAAAGGAAATCAAACAGAAATGAGACTTCAAACATCAAAAAAATAATAAAGAAAAAAGGAACTGGGAAACTAATTTTGTGTATGAAATGGTTTCTGAATCAGCAAGTGCATTAGACAGAAAACAAACTCCACTCAGCATTTTGTGGAAGCTTTTATAAGTTTTCTATGATTGAAAGGGTTTTAAAGTGAACATACACCCAGAAAGTTGAGACCAGGAGGCAGAGTTGCAGTCCTACAAGCTTCTCTGCAGTTCTCTAGAGCTGTCATTCTCCCATGATTCTTACCATTCCTATCATTCCAACAATTCCCTTTATCCTATAGAGACTGTTTCTGCTCCCCCATCAACAAAAAAGTCAACTCACTGTTTTAATCACACCCCTTGATCTTTGTACTGACCCACGGCATAGAAGCTGAATATTTGACAGTATTCCCTCAGAACCCTGTTTTGTCAGATCATTCTTTAATAACATTTGAATTTACAATAATGAACTGCACGGCATCTGGGGAAAAATTATTATTACTGTAGATATTTGATATCTGATAATGCTGTTATCAAATATAAGGAGGTTATTCCATCTTTATTATCTCCGTTGCATGTGGCAGTGGTTTACAGAAGGCAATGGCGGCCTAAACTTTACTCCAGCAGATATAAACTATCTAGTTGATAATACTGCTGCTTCATTACGTTCAACCCTTGACTCTGTTGCCTCTCTGAAAAGAAGGTCAGTAATCAGAGGAAGCTAGCTCCATGGTATGATTCACAAATACGTACTAGAATGTAGATATAATGAAAGCTGGAAAGAAATGGTTATCCACTAATGTGAAATTCATACTAGCCTGGAAAGATAAGCTTCAGTAATATGGCATAAGGGAAAGTATTCAGACCCCCTGAAAATTTTCACTCTTTGTTATATTGCAGCCATTTGCTAAAATAATTTAAGTTCATTTTTTTTCTCATTAATGTACACACAGCACCCCATATTGACAGAGAAACAAAATTGTTGAAATTTTTGCAGATTTATTAAAAAAGAAAAACTGAAATATTACACGGCCATAAGTATTCAGACCCTTTGCTCAGTATTTAATAGAAGCACCCTTTTGAGCTAATACAGCCATGAGTCTTTTTGGGAATGATGCAACAAGTTTTTCATACCTGGATTTGGGGATCCTCTGCCATTCCTCCTTGCAGATCCTCTCCAGTTCTGTCAGGTTGGATGGTGAACGTTGGTGGACAGCCATTTTCAGGTCTCTCCAGAAATGCTCAATTGGGTTTAAGTTTAAGCTCTGGCTGGGCCATTCAAGAACAGTCCTGAAGCCACTCCTTCGTTATTTTATCTGTGTGCTTAGGATCATTGTCTTGTTGAAAGGTGAACCTTCGGCCCAGTCTGAGGTCCTGAGCACTCTGGAGAAGGTTTTCATCCAGGATATCCCTGTACTTGGCCGCATTCATCTTTCCTTCGATTGGAGAAACCCGTTGGGCCGCTCTGCCATAAAGCCCCACGACTGGTGGAGGCTGCAGTGATGGTTGGCTTTCTGGGAACTTTCTCCCATCTCTGACTGACCATCTCTGGAGCTCAGCCACAGTGATCTTTTGGGTTCTTCACCTCTCTCTCCAAAACTCTTCTCCCCGATTACTCAGGTTAGCTAGGGTGGCCAGCTCTAGGAAGGAGTTCTAGTGCGTCCCAAAGCGTCTGGCTGACTGCATACTTAGGATTAGGGAGGCCACTGTTGCTCTTAGGAACAGCAAAGTGCGAGAAATAGAACTTTTTTTGTTGCCTTAGCCACATGGCCGAATCATGCCACAGATTCTAACAATATCTGAGCTCTTCAGGTACTTCACATTGACCTCATGATTTCTCATTTGCTCTGACACATGCATTTGCAAGCAGGCTGTAAGGTAATCAAACACACAGCTGCACTCCCAATGGAAAGGTGCAGAACCATCTCAAGGATGATCAGAAGAAATGGACAACACCGAGAGTTAAATATATAGGGTCACAGCAAAGGGTCCCCTATGAATACTTATGGCCATAGTGATGGCTTCAGTTTTCTTTTTTAATCAATCTGCTAAAATTTCTACAATTTTGTGTTCTCTATCAATATGGGTGCTGTGTACATTACTGAGAAAGAAAATGAACTTAAATGAATTTTGGCAAATGGCTGCAATTTAACAGAAGTGAAAAAAATTGTAAGCAGAATCTGGATACTTTCTGCCCACTGCTGTGTGTATGTAATGTATGTATGCCCCAGCCATATGTATCTATCTATCTATCTAATACAACAAAACAGATAATAAGCATCCTCTGTTTTCAAGAAATGAACTGATTACTGAAACATGTTTTCTTTTTTGCCTGTAATATTCACAACATGGGCAACCTGCAACATGACTACGCCGTTTTTTTTCTTCGTTTTTTTTTTCCTATCTGTTTGAAACTGCTCTGGAACATCAAATCTCAAAGTGAGGAATTTCTTTTAAAACACATGAACATTAACTTGAACTGCTTTCTTAGACATACCTTCTGTCCTTGGCTCTTCTCACTCTCTTCTTCTGAGCACAACATAGGGATCCACGTTGTTGATCTTGCCAAAGGACCCGACCAAATCCAGTAACTTCCTGCTCCGGGCGTGGTTTTGGAATGCCTGTCAGATAAAAGCAGACATCTGGAAACAAAGACGAGCCCAGAGGGAGGCTGGAGTGGCTGTTTTCTTCTTCTTCTTGGCACTGGAGGAGGCCTGGCACACTACAAAACAACAGCATTAGTCTTTTGATTAGTTTTGGGCTGAAAGAAGTGTGTGAACATAGTTACAGCTGTGGCTGAGCTTGGTCAAAACACTGGAATTCTGTGACAAGCTACACAACTAAAAGAGGAAAAACAGCCACTGTGATCGCCTTGTTACTTGCTGTCTCATGCATCTTAGTTCAGTCTTCATTCCGCTCTTGACAGTTGTGATGTTGGACTGTCACGTTTGGAGCTGCTGTGAGCATGTAGAGAGGTGGGTGGATGTTGCACTGGTGTTGAGTGGAGTCATGGTGTGGACGCTTCCACCCGATGCTGGAGGAACCCCCTGTAGACACACAGCCACGAAGCTTGGGCTTTAGGGCTTTAATTTAGTACTTTATTCCACAAAGTTTTTTTACTTTTACATTTTACAGTGTTCATACCCTCACTCTTTGCTCATTATTCCAAACTCTAGTCTCAGTCTTTGCTCCAACAGCTTCATTAACCTCGCCATTCCAAAAGCCTGCACCTCCTTTGGTTGCTCTCTTTTCAATTTTCTGCCACTAACGACTAGGGTGACCAGATCCCAATTCACCAGATTGGGACAAAGACTACGTTTGCGTGGGACAATGTGGACAATGTATGGATACCATGCATTAAGGTAGTCTAAAGAACTTAAAAAAAACTTCTAAAAAAATAAATAAATAACCATTTCCTATTCTCCTCCATCAAAAGTCTTTCAGCTCTCTCTATCACAGCAACAATTGCAGTGGCGCGACCCACACAGACAATGCACTTTCAGCTTCGATCCATGTCTCACGCTTTGCATGCCGTTTGACTTGACTTCATCCGACCCGTCCCAGTTTGATTTACATGATCAAACAGCCCGCCCGCCTCTTATTTGATAAAAGCAGATTATAAAGCCTCAATTTTGAGGCGTGTGAAAAGTATTGAGTAATCTGTCCGACAAAGGGCATCTGTCACCTACTAACGACTGAAATCTCTTACAACAGACTGTAAACTCAGCTCTTAATACCATTTCTTCTTTTAAGAACATTACAAACCATAATCCAAGATCCTTGTACTTGTTTTAGTCATTTGCCATGAACCTCACTGTATATATATGCACATATTACACTGTCATTTTGATTGATATGTATTGAATTTGTACTGTGATCCTTTGTCTTATCTGCTGGATTGTGTCTGTGGCCAGGTTGTCACCAAATGAGTTGGTTCTAAAAAGGACCCTTTTTTTTGGTTTTTTTTTTTTTTTTTTTTTGAAGCTGTTTTCCTTTTAAACCTTATTTTTGTTTTTTTTTTAACTTTTGAAATTAAGTTTTTCCACCAATTTTGTAATTATTAAACAATTTTTGTAATTATTTTTAATTTAATAAATTTTTTTAAAAATTTTTTCTGAGTTTTTGTGTTTTTTTCTTCATTTCTTTTAAATTTCCTTTAAACCAAAACACAACTAAAAAATTTTTTCCCAAATTTTAAAATTAATTAAAGCCCACGATTAGTTTAAAAATAAATAAAAAAAATTTTGGGGATTTAAGTGTTTGTTAATTAATTCCTTTTCCTATTTTTTTTGAATTGTCCATTTTAATACAGAAAAACTAAAAAACCCTTTGTTTATTAAGTTTTATGGAAATTGAAAAAAGGTGTTATAAAAAGAACTTTTATTCTTTTGGGGGACAGTGGTTTTATTTTTAAATTAACTTGAAAAAAGATGGGACTTAAATAATTTCAATAACTGGGGGAAAAAAAAACGATTGACAGCTGAACAATTTTTGAAATGCCTGGGGAGGGTTTTTAGAATTACTTTTTTCTTTTGGACAATGGCGAGGCCCTTTTGAAAGACCTTTGAAAAGGGTTTAAATTGAGCATGACGAATGTTAAAAAGAAAAACGGAGCGAATAAACTGAGGTGAAGGCAGAAGATCTGTAGAACAGACGTGAAGGGGAATCGAGAACAGACGGGGCAAATGTTAAAAGACAAAAACAATCTGTAGAACGAAGAAAGGGAAATTTTGTAGAGAGAGGCAACAATGCTGTAGAAAAGCGAAGGGGAATCTGTAGAAAAAAGGGGGGAAACGGAATACTTGAGAAGGCGGAACAGAATCTGTGATAAAAACGTGAACGGAATGCTTAGAAAGACAAGAACAAAATGCTGTGAAGGCAAAAAACGGAAATCTGTAAAAAGCGGGGGAATCTGTAGAAAAAAGGGGAAAACAAAATGCTGTAAAAATAAAACTGAACAAATCTTAGAACAGCGAAAGGGAATGCGAGAAAAACGGGCGTGAAAAGGAATGCTGTGGTAGACTAGAGGGGAAATTAGAGTAGAGCAGAGGAATTTCGTGGGGGAAAACGAGCTTGAGCAGACTGTGGAACGGGCAGAAGGGGGAATGCGGGAAGGAAGGCAAAAACGAATTTGGCGAGGGGGAAAACAAGTTGTGGAAGGTAAAAGGAAGTGGGGCAAAAATGCTGAGAACAAAACGTAGCAAAATCGGGAAGTGAACGGAAAACAAATGCGGGAAAAACAAAACTGGGAATGCTGTGGAACCCAAAAGGGGGAAAAAGCGGGAATGCTTGAACAGGTAGAGGGGGGCAAAACGGCGGGCCAAAAAGGCGTGGAAACGGAATCTGTAAAAGGGGCTGGGAAGGGGAAATGGGAAAAAACGTAGACGGGGGGCGGAACAAAACGTGGCGGAATCTGAAAATGACTAAAGGAATGTGAAAACAGAGGGGGGCGGAATGCGGGGTAAAAAGCAGAAGGGGAAATGCTGTGAATAGAATGAGAATGGAATGCTGTAGTGGGGTGGGGGTTTTTTGGGTTTTGCTATACCATTATCTTTGTTTCACTGGGGCCTCAAATATGGGCAACGGGGATTTCCGGGGTTTTTACCTGAACAGACACTGCTGTTTTTGTATCACTTCGTCTGAATAGACACTATTTTTGTTTATACCCCTGCTAGACCAGATCACTAACAGGGGCCGGGGTTGGGGCCGGGCCCCGGCCGCTTATCAAGCCTACAAAAATTATCGATTTTTCCCTTCCGGCGCTTTTTTTAAAAACAAGCTTTTTTTGTCTTTTCCCCGTTCAATACAGCCAAGACGAGGAGCGGAAAAATAAAGGGGAAGGACCGAAAAAGTGGGGGGGAGGGGGAGGACTAAGGGGGCCCTTTTTGGGGGGGGGCACCATTCCCCAAAAGCCCAGGATTGCTTATTTTCCCCTTTAAAAATTAAATGACAATAAAAATTTTTAATTGTATTTAAAATCAGTATGAGGTTTTATTTTTATATATATATATGAGACATTAGGGGTTCGGGCCCCCTTTAAAAATTTTTCTCCTGGACCCTTAAAAATTTTTTTTGAATCCCTGGTCTAGACAAACACCTGCTATTTTGTGATCCTTTTTGTCTGCACTGTTTAACCTTGAGGGGGCCCTTATTAAAGTTTGAGGGGGCTGAGATAAGGGTTGGCGGACAGTTTTAAAAAAAAATAAGAAACTTCCTGAAACCCTTAGATAGCAACTTTTAAAGGTACATGGTGGGGGGGAAAAAAAACACCATTGTAACTCAATACCAAAAAAATTTGGTGAGGGGGGGTTACATTAAAAAAAGCTAAAATTTTTGAAATGGGGGGGGACTGCCAAATTTAATATGCCCGGACACGGATAATTTCCCAATAAACGTCCGGGCATGTCCCTGAGAAAAGGTGCAACCCCCCATATAAAAAATGATGTACATTTTGAAGTTTCAGGCCTCCAGGACTGCTCATCTTTTGAACTCTGTATTGAGGAATAAAACATCCTGGGCCTCCCAAATTCTTCTCCCCCTTTTGACATTCTCGACTAAAAATCTAAAAAATTAGAATCCTACAGAAGGCGAAAAACTACAAGAAGAAGGTGTGGGGCCTCAGCTGGGCCTGAGCTCTGCTTCAACTGGCCATGACGGGGTTCAGCCACCCAGCCTGCAGAAAAATCCACATCAGTAGAATAGAACGTAGACAGGATGCTGTAGAATGTAAAACACTGAAATCAGAATTAAAAGGATTACTGTATAGAAGAATGCTAGAATACTGTAGAAGAGAACATGGAAGTACTGAGAACAAAATGTAGAACAGAACGTGAACAGAATACTGTAGAATAGGATTAGGAATGCTGTAGAATAAAAGGGAAAGGAATTGTAGAAGAGAACCAGATCAAAATCTATAAATGAACACAGATCAAATCTATAGAATGTAAGATAAGATAAGATAAACCTTTAATAGTCCCACAATGTGGAAATTACACTGTTACAGCAGCAAAGAGCAGATGCAATAAAGTACAGGCACTCAGAATATACAGATGATACAGATAAGAATATAAAGACTCCAAGAAAAATTTACTTATCAAAGGACACAATAATAATAAATACTATAAACAGTATGACCAAAGTGACCATGTGCACTGTTTAAGCAGTAAGGGAAAAAAGAAGAAGAAAGGCTGCACATATAGCACCAATTTTAAGTCCAGGAGTGAGCATGTGTGCATATGGTTTGTGTGCATGTGGTTTGCTCAGCACAGCTGGTTGTA